>CM029534.1:35824525-36116817 GCA_017141395.1 Laodelphax striatellus | reverse complement strand
CTCCCATTCACTGTCTCATCGCCAATTGCCAGTTTACAGTTCCGATTTCCAGTTACTCTGAGTTCTAAGAGATGTCGCTAGGATCGGCCCCTTGATTTCCGGTTACAATTTCCAATTGCCAGTTTACAGTTACTAATTCCAGTTACTCTGAGTTCTAAGAGATGTCGCTAGGATCGGCCCCTTGATTTATGGTTACAAGATTCAACGTACGATGGGAAGTCTGTTCTCTGTGATGAGACTTTGAACGATTTGGAAAATATTCTAAAGACTAAGCGAAGTTAGCACTCTTTGAGTAGTTGTGAAGGTGATATTGTAGTTATCCATGATAAATGAAAGACAAGATGTTGACCAAACCACTGGTTTATTAGAGTGAGATAACGGTTTCGGTTGTTACCGCCATTATCAGTCTCTGTTAAGCTCTCCGTGCTGAGAATTGATAATCGCTGTTTCTTCCGAAACCGGCTCATCATTTTTCTAACAAATCTGTGATTTGACAACATCTTTAATCTTTCAATTATCGAAGTTAGCACTATTGAATTTTCACTTGAACTACCGACATGCAGTAATTTTTTTATCTTGTAAATGAACGTTTCTACTCACATTGATCAATAAATTCCATCGATTTTTCAGAGGAAGAGTGAGACACGGTCGCCATTTCACGTTTAAATCAGTACTGGGTGACACGGCCATCACGATAGTGGCTTCATCAGTGACCGGCACATTTGTGGACAGCGACAAGCCGTACGTGGTGCATGGGCCCTGGCTGCAAGTTCTCATTCCTGACGACTTTGTGCAAGAAATGATCGATGTTTTAGAACCACTAAATAATCCTGAAGAGGTAGGCTAATGTTGTCATACTACTGTATACTGTATAGCTTCAATTCTATATGATTCGCTTATCATTTCAATGCAAATGTTCATTATTTCATTATGGGAATTGGCAAAGTATGGTTGATTTGTCCGAGCTAACCAATCAAAAGTCTGACATCAAATGGCCACACTTTTAATATTCAGACTCTGTACTAATGACTATGGCTCTACTCACACTTGGAAACTCAAATCGCGGAAACTGAATAACTCGGATAACAAACATGTGTTTTCAAATGATGACGTTCAGACAGCACGGTTGCAGGATCGTCTGAGCGTCATCATTTGAAAACACATGTTTAAAATCTGAGTCGCTCAGTTTCCGCGATTTGAGTTTCCAAGTGTGAGAAGAGCCTATCTAACTGGAAATATATGGCAATGTCAGCTTTAATGTTTTTAAAACGACTCCGACCGATGCAGATGTGAATACGCCCATTTAAATCACATTAAGAATACCTTGTTGAGTACCTTACGTAACGGTCGATGTGAAAGAGGCTTTGAACTTCCAATTTAAAAGATTGGCTAAATGGTGGTATAACTGTATTGACAATACCAAAGTTTTCTTGATAATCACAGTCATGTTATGCAGTATAATGTTGAGCCGTAGTAATTTATTTCAAGCAGAGATCCTCTAGTCTGCTCTAGTTAAGTCTCCTTACGGTAAGACCTGTCTCTTATTAATAATTTTACTCTTTTTACGTACAATCCTAGATTAAAGCTGTTTAAGTTATCAAGAAGATTTCTCGAGTTCCATCACTGTCTATCTGTGCTTGATTTTCACCACTTCTTTTCTTGTTAACTTGCAAGTTGGTAATAATTGAATAATTTTGTTTCAGCTAACTCTACCAAAAACGTTCGTTTGGCCCGAAAGGAGATTAGCCATAACAATAGTAGCTGATAATGAACTTCGAATCCTATGATGTGTTCTAATCCGTGCCTTATTTATATAACAAGTCGTATTTTGATAGCAATATTATCGAAAGCCATTTGATGGTTCACTTATTTATAGACAAATATAAATTTACTGTAGTTAAAGTAGGATTACTCACATATTGTGTGTTTTGTACCATTCGTCCTTACCCGATTAACGTTCTTTATAATAAGTTAACTCATTATTTTCATTATTTAGATTACTCATTCTGAATTGTGCAATGCCAATAATTTTTATAGCAATAACTGGGACTCTGATGCAGCAATGCTTATTGAACATTGTTAAGATAGGCTAATTCTTATCTTTCAACATATCAAAATTCTAATAATGATAGACTCTTCTTCATAGATCCAACAGAATCCAAAAAGAACTGCTCCTTGTAGTTTAACATTATTAAAATGTTACTTAGCATTCATTTACTTTGGAGGATGGCATTAGATTGATAGATAGATGATATTATTTTTTCTTGACGTTGCTGATGACTGTAGAATCCGATGGTGAAAAATAATATCAATCTATCTATCTAATGCCATCCGCCAAATTGAATGAATGTTTCTATACCTTTGTACTATTTCTGAAACTTATGTGTCACACATTTTCATAGACTAAAACTGTGGAACTTCAATTAAAAATATTCCAGTGTATGTTGGAATGATTTATTTGAGTTGCAATTATACAAATTAGGAAATTCATACTTTCATGTAATGTCAACGTCAAAGATTTTCACATTATTAACATGTTACTTAGTGTACCCTTGAAACATATTCTACACCAAATGTTCCATTTTTACAAGGTGATTTAATCCTCGGCAAATAATTTCTCTCAGATAATAAAAAGAAGAACTAATGTATTATAATAAGTGCCTTGTATGCTTTGATTTTGGATAACTTCTTCTATTATTAATACTTAATATTGGATATTTCTATTATCAATAGGATATTTTGATAGAGTTTCTATCTAATATAATTGTATCAATAACAATTTCAGTTATATTGTACTCAGATTGAAAAGAAGTCGAATCAAATTATTTTGATATTATTCAATAATCTATTGCTTTTGATAAGAGATGACCAACTATTAAAACATGTGATATTCTCGCAAATTGTAAAATCAAAAAAATGTACGTCAAATTCAGGATTTGAATAGCTCAAATTGTAATATTGTATGACTTAATAAGTAATGAAAGCTTGCAATAATTATGCTGCGCTTTGTTTTTATATTGACTTTTAAGCTTATGAATAACATTTTTTACTGATATTTTATGTGAGCCTCTCCAAAGTTTTACTATAAAATGAGATAAGATCTAGAAAATTGAAAAAATTTGCTGCTTAGATTTGGACTTGGAAAGTGTTTTTATTTGATGTTATCGATTGGAAATTTTAATGAAAATGGTTTGAAAAATATACAATTATTCACCGAATAGTTTTGAAAAGATATGTGTAAGAGTATTTCTCAATTCGAGTTAAAAGGAAACAATTGATTTTTAAATTTCCTTTAGTGTGAATTATCTCATTATTTTAAGTCAGAACTGAACTGTTCATTAGCCAATGTGCTGGATTGCAGTCAAACTTCATTACAAAAAAAAAGAAAAGTTTGTAGAGTTTCCATTTTTGTATAATCTTATTGGAACAACAATGTATGAATTGTACGGTATGTAGATAGAATATTGTATTATTATCAAGCCCATCCGTTCCTGCTTAACTTCTCAGGTGCATTGGACTCGAATTTTAACATTTATTATTCGATTACAATGGTATTATTTCTATTTATGAGTTATATTTTGATGTTGTATTTAATTTTAGAAACAATCTTATTATTAATGTTCTTGAAATTACTTTATCGTCCATGTATTGTCTATGTAAACTTATAGTAAGTTACTATTTATTTTGTACTCGCATATTGCAGTATTACTAAAGTATTAGAACAATTTGTAATATTCTAGTGTTGATTAATAAAGAATTTATTATTATTTATGTGTATCTATCGAAAATTTAAATCCAATTTTCAGCATCATAATATACAGTTTATATACCCCTCCCAATGGGTTTTGGTGAGTGGAGACCTATGATTGTTGAGACTAAACCCATTTATCAATCCCCCAATCCCCCCCTCACAATTTAATCCTGAATTCGCCCCCTACATACTACTACATAATTCTGTAATCCTGTGCTCATCATAGACCTGTACCATTTATGGGTAAAAGAAAGAGGCATACGATAATTTCAAGTAATTTTTTTCACGAATTCTTTACTTTTTCAATACTGGTTCAGTACCGTACAGTATTATTTGGTCTATAACTAGACAGTGATATTCATTTAATTTGACGCTTGGCATTAGATAGATAGAGAGAGATTATTTCTTTGCCATCGTACTCTACGGTCATCAGCAACGTCGAGAAATGATATATCTCTATCTATCTAATGCCAACCGTCAAATTAAATTAATATCTCTGTATAAAATATAATTATTTATTCAGACACAATGCTTGACCAATGTGATTTGCAAAGCAAGTCTTTTTTATGAGACAGAGAGTCTTTAGCAGCATAAAGCAATAATACCAGTAGCTCTGGTTTTAGAATATTGCTCTTACATGAGATAAGTCATTGGAACCAAGTTATCGAATATTTGATTGGAAAATACGACCAAGTTCTTTGTTCTGTTTTCACTGTTACCACAGCAGATGGTCTCAATTTCATCAAATTCAGTTCTTGTGGTTAGTGTTGGAAGTCAATTATGAAATATTTCTACTGATAATGAAGTGAATAATAAAGAAATGAACGAATATCAGCTTCGGATATTGGGGATTATTATAAAATTGATGGAAATAGATTGGTCGTTTGAAGTAATGACGGTTAGCGCGCGTCCGCGTTGAAGGGAGATCGCTTCGGTCTGTAGCAGAAGCAGACCCAGTTGTTTGTTTTGTTCGTCCAAGGCAGGCATGAGATTCACGTGACTGCCCAGGTAGATACTGGTTTTATAAGATCTCCGGATTGGCTCTCGGCTGTGACGTCGAGCAGGCTTGGGCCAATGGCGTTGCACTTAACAGAGCATGCTGGTCGTGACTGCTCGCTACGCGTTTGACATCAATAAATGCTAGAGTGAGTTCCGTGGGGTGCGGATCGAGGAGAGTTTCATTCGAAGTGTTTGTTGTATTTTATCATTCTTCGTTTTTAGTATTTTAATTCATATTATTAGTGTTAAAATGAGCATTGCCGCCTTACTACAAGCTGCCGAATATTTAGAAAGGCGAGAAAGAGGTGAGTTAAGCTTTGCTTTTGACTTCATTCGTTGTGTTTTCCCATGGATATCCACGTCACAATGGCTTCCCAACTTGTCAATTTAGAATGATCAGCTGATTTTTTAATTTATTTCTCGTTATTTTACAGAAGCAGAGCATGGATATGCCTCAACACTCCCTCCGGAGGATTTAAGGAGCATAATGAAAAGGCCAAAGACAAAAAAATCCCAAGGATCCAGGTACGTGTCCTTATCCTGTGCATACACATTTCCTTTGTTTTGGTGGTTGGCTGGTTTACGCGGAATCAACCCTATAGTGTACCACTATCACTCATGTTATTGCTTTTTGCATTATTTACAATCAGTAATTTCTAATGTCATTTCATTTCTGCTTTCTTATGAAGTAATTTTGATTTGCCAATTTTCAAAGAGAATTTATTTGAAAAAATTTCAAATTAATGTTATTTTTTATTTTTTCATTAAGATTTTTTCTCTTGTTTTTAACCAGCATTCTTCTTAAATTTTCAAATAGTGTCATGCTTTATGTAAAATTATCTAAAGGAATGCGTAGTGTCACATGTAACTTGAGTAAAGTTATGTTCTTGGATTTTTTATGAATTTATTTATGTGGCTTTAACATCTAGAATATTTTTTTTTTAAATGATAGTAATTTATATTTTAATCATGTAATATTTATTTGGAATCATGATCTTGCATTGTCATGTCATATTGTTCCACATGGTGGAGGTTACGCTCCCCATGAGGAATAGATCAGGTCCTAAAGAATTCTTGCCTGTAATTGTCCATAATTCATTACATTATTTGAATCATAAAGTAGGGAATAATTCTCATTGCACTCATTTTGTTTCCATTTACTTTGAAAATAAAAGCTGAATATTCATGTCCAGCCCAAAGACAAACATTGGTACCATAACCTCAATTTTGTTCCGGAAAAATCTTACGCTCAGCCTGTATTGTATTTATGAGCTTTCTGCCTTTTATATTGCCTACCTCTGCACTGTTTATCATTTTACTTTATTGCTTTTCTAATTTCTGGAAGTGAATTAGATAATTTCATGAATTATTGTCACATAAATAGGCTACTCTTTTTTGGGGCTACAATTTTTATCAAGATATCCTTAGTTCGATTTTCTAGGTTATCTAGACTTTCTTATTCTTTTAAGTAGGTTATTTTGTAAATAATTGATCATTTTAATTAATATACATTGCCCTATACGCAATAATAATTTATTACCTTCTCAGTAATTTCTTATAAATTTTCTTGAGTCAACTTATTTCTCAATTGTATCTTAATTTTTTGAAATATCAGATATTAATGACTAAATTTTTGTTTCCAGGACGACACATAACGAGCTGGAAAAAAATAGGTGAGTCACAATTGATTTTATACAACAGATCCATTCTATACAGTTTGATTTCTCGTACCCTTGCAAGTGTTGGAAACTGCGACCACAGATAAAGCTTCAAAAATTGTTTTTGTGTTTCGATTCCGGTTATTGAGTGTTGTGTTACAAAAAAGTGAAGTGAATTTTGTGAAGTGATTTTATTCTAAAATCCGAAGTGATTCAGAGTGGAATTAATCCTACAATGTGAAATTCAGACTGTATAGAAGAAGCCTTGGCTTCATTAAATTCATGGTTCTGTTCCTATTCGTTATCTACAGATATCAATAGTGTATTTTAAGCACTCGAATCGATGATAGATTTTATATTTGTTAGATTTAATTATTTTTATAGATTTTTGTAGTATTTGCTTATTTGACAAAAAAATTCAAATTATCTTCCTGCTTATGTGTAAACGCTTCTTGCGATAGGCTATTATAAACTGCATCAAGTTTAAAAATGATGAATTATTATTTAAATTTTTATATTCACTAAATTGGCAATAATTGTCTTTATTTTTATACTTGGCACATCAATATTGAGTCTTTGACTATTATTATGTTTTCTTATACTATTGTTACTAATGTGACATAAGTTACATTGAAGGCTATAGAAAAATGAAAGAAGATTAACAAATTTAAAAAAATAATCCTGTTGAATGTTTTTTATGGGGTTAAAATCTCTAAATTTCACCAGAGATATATATATGGTTGGTGTATGACTTCACGTATGTTCTTTGCTGCTATAGTATTTATTATTAATGTATTAAAAATAAGTTGTAGATTGGAATTCAACTTTTTAATGGCTCTTATTGAGCTATTCGACATTCTGTAACTTAGTAACAACGCAAAGATTGAAATTGATTATCTCACCAATGTTCTGCTATCATCAGGGTTACATTAGCATTTCCACATTATTTCATGATTACACATTTCCAAAAAGAATATAGCTCATTTAATTTTTTTCTGGACATTAAAAAATGTAATATAACGCTGATAAGAGTTACGTATTGATGACAGTTCCTTTCTTGTCATGCACTCAATAATCTATAAACAATGTTGAGTGTTGTTTTTGAGATTAGGTATATTCGCATTGCAGTCATGTTTTTGTGAGTCATCTCAATAATGGGCTATGACTGTTTCACGATGAGTGTCTTTTAGTGCAGGACTTCAATTGAGAAAGTATTAAAAATCTATCTATTCAACAAACACCCCCCTCCATTGGTTTCTAAATCCCAGTTGATTGTTAATAGAGTTTAAATTACGTTATTCTTCTTAAGCTGGAGGTGATCTTTCATTTTTTTTTTTTTAGAATCTAGATTTGTCAAAGTTTATTAGGCCTATTGTTTTCCAAATATCTTTGTTAATTCAACTCTTCAATTGTGTCCATTGTGTGTATTTAAACTTGATATCAATCAATTTTAAATCAGACGATATTGATATTTAAAAATAATTATTCAATGAATAAGAATGATACTGTATTTATAAATAAATAATAATTAAATTTAACAATAAATTATATTTTAACATTTAAATTTAAAGAAACTTCTCATACCAAAGTTACCTGTGCTTTGATAAAAAAAATCAGTTGATTTTTTAATAACTTTTTAATTATGCAGTGATTTTTCCACTGGGAAAATATTTATTCGTATACTGTCTAATTCTTGTCTCAAAATAATATTTCAAGGCAGGTCAACATGATTATTCTTCTATTTTTTTTAAGGTAAAGAAATCTTCATCCTAACTTACATGAAATATGATTTAGTAATTTTATTGTAGAATAATACCATTTGGAATAATGATGTCGATTTAAATTGCAATTCGTGTATTTGTATTTGATTTTCTTATTCCTTATTTAGGTTGATAATGAAAGCTTGTGTAATTTGTTTAGATTCAATTAGCATGTACTGTTATGGAAAATTATTTCCGTTGGGTCTATATTAGATAATATTTTAATGGCAATGAAATTCAATATCTTCACCGATAGTGTTGGTAATTGACCCAATTAAATTTTTTCAACACATCGATTAATTGGGCAAATTAATCAAGCGCAGCCCCAAACCAATGGCATTGCAAATAATTATGGAACTTGCTGAAAGCTAGCAAATTTTGCAAGTTACACGCTCAGTAACATTTAATATTGTATTAATGACAATTTTTAATATGATGATATAGTCTATGTCAATGTCATAGTCCAATATTATAACATAGACAGATTATTCCACTTAGTAAATTGATATGAAATATTACATAAAATAACTTATATAACTATATAAATTGAAATCTGTCCACAATAATAAAATATTGTAGTTTAAACACTTCTGCTGACCTTTTCTCAGCCCCTGCTAATCAATTTTACATCTTATCATCATGTATCATAACGAATATTTGATTTAATATTAGAAACAAAACTAATACTTGTTTCAAAACAAAACTAATATCCCGTGATACGGGATCGATGGTGTCAATGCATAAAACAAATAAAAAAAATTATTGTGTTGAATACGGTCCCTTCAATATCCTTTCCACAGAACTTCACAAACTTCATCAGAATTTAATGAGATGAATAAATTTCTTTCCGATGGAAGAAACTGAACTTTCTAAAGAAATTAGTTTTGTATATATTTTTTTTATTCTGTAATTGACTGAATTGTCATAAAAAATGTAATTGATTTGATTTCTATTATGGTTTCTAGGTTATTCATATTTATGATTATGAAACAGCCGTCAATAAATTATTCCAAGTAATTTATCAAAGACAAAATTATCTAATCTCAATGTACTCCTATGCACTAGCGTGAATTTTGTTCTAGAACGACTTAAAATCGTTCCATCTTCCATTTTTATCATTACTACCACTACTATCACAATAACTATAACAACATAAATAAATTCATTTATGTAATGATTCAGAGAAGCGCTTTATCAGTATTTTTCTTTTCAATTTTAAAGGCAATGTGGTGTTGTGTCTATTTTAGATTGATTGTTTGCTCTTTGATTAGACCCCATGGCCGATTATTGAATCAACCAATTTTTCTCTTTAATAGTCGAAGAAATTTTATTCCATGGTTTTGTTTGATATTCATATCAAAAAGCGGTGGTCCGAGCAAGAGCAAAGAGCTCAATTGTTAGTCACGTAAATGGGTTTTCAACATAAAATTGATCATTAGTTATTCATTTTAAGTTGTACAGAAAATAGATATAATGCAGTCCAACACAGGATTAACTTTGGATCATTTTAAGTTTTCATTTTTTGTTTTAATAGATGCAACCTTTAGATTAGACTTTGCTGTTTTGTTGGCCAGTATCCTGAGAAGGACTCAGCTAAAGTTTTATGAAGGTTCCAATTAATCCTGGAAACTAATCATCAGCATGAAAGTGTGAAGATTGTAATTCTCATGTATGAAGATCTATTCCTTTGTATTTCGTATTCATATCGTGTAGAATGTAGATAAAAAGATCCTTTATTTATTATTATTTGACAATACGATAATGGTTTCAAAACTCATTCAAGTTGAAATAAATACATATTATCTTATTGCTAGAAAAATTAATAATAAGAAAAATATTAATAGTAAATACAATACTACAGTTAGTAGTCGTAAATTTAAAGAAGAGAAGAAAAAATAATAATTAGATCCCAACATTTGTTTATAGAAATATGTTTCATAAACCCGTCTATTTATTCAAAATACCCCACTTCTCAAGTGCTGTATTTCTTAACTTTCAATTGCAATTACTGAATTTTCCAATAATTTTAGTAGAATCTGTTGGTTGCTTTAACATACAGTATACAGTCTGGAGAAACAAGTTTAGTGATAAGTGAATTGATTCAGTATAATTCTAAGTGAGTTGAATTGTGTTCTTGAGAATGAACCAAAGGTTGTTGCCTTCTACGCGTTTTAGTCATGCCTCTCATAAATTGAGACCAGCTCGTTGAGAATTAGTTTGAAGGTTACCTAGATTCCAACATTTCAGTGGTATAAATCATGGAATTTCGCAATTCTGATGATAAAATGCAAATGTCCAGAGTTGAGCTAACGTTTTTTTATCTAGGATGAATAATCTCCTTTTTTAAACTAAGAAATTGGATTTTATACAAGTTTTTGGTCCTTTCAAATAGGATTGAATACTTTTCGATACTGCAAACTCATTTCTATGAATATTTTTCGAGTATTGTACGACATACTCTTTTTCAACATAATTCGCTATAATTTTGTAAATCTATTCAATGAGATATGCAGGTTATTCATTAGTTCAATCAAACTTACTAAATTCAGTGGATAACTTTCAAAGTCAGACTAAAAGTAAAAGTCATATTATATAGTATATTTTAGAATATTATTGTAGCTGTGTAAGGACAAGGAGGTAATTTAAAAATGATAGTCAATTTAGAATGAGTTTGTGGCTGAATAAGAACTTACTTGGCTGAATAAGAACTTGAAAGTAATTTGCTAAAATTATGTATTTTTTCATCAGCTAATTCACAATCAACAGTCCTGTTCTTTTCTTCCAAATTTGCACAATTGAAAAATGTCCAAATTTAGATTATGTAGAATTTTTTTCTAATTTGAACATGGTATGTAATTAAATCGTGTGATTGTAGTAACCGGCTGGTATGCCTTGGCATACCCATGTCTTACTACAGTAGTTGGAATAATGCCAGTGACAAAACCTGCTGTAACAGAGAGAAAGTCTTTGTTTATGTTGGTGGTTGTTTTTTGTGGTATTGTTTGTTGGTGTTTTGCTGTGTGGTTGGGGGGGATGGAGGTTAATTGTCTTGAGGGGGGAAGGGGGTTCGAATCCTAGGCACTGTTGCTGTTTGGCATTTCGTGTAGCAGTTATCGTCGTGGTTATATGTGGCGGAGGAGGAGGGGAAGTGGGGGTTCACGACCCCATCTCGGAGCGCGCGTATCGATCCCCAAGACCCTTTGGTGGGGAGGGGGTTGGGTTGGGGGTGCAGGCATGCCACATCCGTTGGCTCTTTGGAAAAAGAAGCCGGGGAATCTCAACGACGACGACTCGTTTCGATACTTGTGACGGGACGCGAAGGTCCCCAAGCGCCGCTGCTATATAACCTAAAAATCTAACCTCTGCAGCCGACGCCACGGCCACGTTGTTACAGCCGAGCAGTGCAAGCAAGACACGCTCGTTTTCGTTGATAGCTTTCCTCCCCCACCCCCCTCAGCGGGTCGGTTCCCCTAGCGGACAAATAGGAAAGTAGTGGCGCGCGCTCTCTCTGCTCTGCACTCGTGCCCGCGATTTCCTTTGTTCTCCAGGCCAGCAGTGCTCTGCACATCCATTATGCGCGCTCACCCCCTTCCCTCCTTTCAAATTCTTTAACTTGACCGTTCCGATTGTATGCACAATTATTTTGATCAACTACACCATATCCAATGTGATACACGTTATACTTAATCGTTTATCACTCATTGCTTCTCAGCTTTACATCTTGAAGCCTCATCTTGAAATTATTAAGCTTATGGCTTTTTTGGCGGAGAGACCCTTTCGGGTGTTACGCCTCGCCGAATTATCCAGTTTTCCCTAATGAGAAATATGGAAAAACATTATAGGTTAAGTCCAACACTGAAATAGGCTGACAGTATGAAGTATCCAACATTTCAGATGAGAGTTGTAGCCTACTATAGATCATAATTATGCTTAGATGTTCGAAAGTATATACTCCCGTTTTGTAATCCTGTTATATTAAAAGAGTTATGCAAAACTAATGACAGTCACCGTTAAATGTGACCATCATATTGGGCCAATTTTGATGCGTTTTGCGCCAAAAATTAATAGTCCTAGATGTCCAGGTTCTATTTCTATTTTTACACTTTTCAGGGATGGAAAATGTAAAATGAACTTCGCGCCGTTTCTCGGATTGTGAAGGAACTGCTTGAACTGCATGCTATTTAGAGTATTGAATAAGTTGCCTCAGATTTGTGCAGAGCAACCGACGCTGTGGGCTTAGCCTACTCTAGATTTTAAGTAAAAATTTGGCTTCTAGTAGTACCCTAAAGTTGGATATTGATTTCAAATACACATCAGTATTACAGGTGTGAACATTAATTTCTTGTATGCGGTTTCTGGCATGACTCGTTTCCTCTTACAAATTCAAGGTGGAGAAGGGTAATTATTGTCAGTGTTCAATGTAGGCTAGGGGGAGAGAGTGGGAGAAAGAGAGATTTTTGGTGAAGGGTAGAAGCAAGGTGAGCGTGAGAGAGGTGACTGTGCAATCGATATTAATAACTTATCGACAACTTCACGATCAAAATTCTATTTTCGAACCAGAACGCCATATATCGTACCTCTACAACCCTTGCTGTCTATTCTGCAGCGACCATATTCCTCGGTTTACATAAAAAGACTTCTCTGTGAGTTTGGCCTTAGGTGTACTTTGATGATTTCTGCTATCTGGTCTCATGGACTGATTCAATTATGTTGGGTTGCACCAAGCAAGATCAGTACAATGCCAATCAAGTAGGATCAGCTGATTCAAAGTAGTTGATCTCGGGCGGTGTAACTCAACATTACTGTACTTGAAAATTGCTCTTCCATTCATCTGTGTTCCCTTCACTTGATGTAGTGTTGCATTCAAGTGAACTGAAATTAGTTGAGATTTACTGTGCATGCGCTGCGCTTGATGCCTGCTAGCTGAATGATTGTAATAATATAATTTTGAGTGGACAATTAGGGAGGACGCAACGACCTCTGGCGAATGAAATATTACGATCACAGGTTGTTTGTGAGAGGCAGTCAGGCAGGCTGGGCTGCAACCGCAATTCTACTGCTTTTGCCAAGTTCTATCTCACACTCTTTCTCTCTCTCACTCCTAAACATGTGTGCGCCTGTCTATTTCTAGAGTTGTCTTAACTAGAAGTGAATGGACGTCGTTTTATCCGATCTTGTTGAAAAATTTGGAACAGCGTATTTTGTTGGTTTGGTAGCATTCAGCAGTATCTTGGCCAGAGAAAGACTCAAACGAGGATTTATCTCTGCGTTTGTTTGATTTCTGGCTATTTTTTTTAGGGCTTCTCTTCCTCCTCTTCCTCCTCTATCACACCCAACATCCATATTAGCAATCTCGAACGTCAGCTGCTTTGGAAACTTTAATGATAACTTTCGAACGTCGGTGATTGTGAAATCGGGAGAAGTGAACGAATGAAAAATTCACCTGCATTCATAGAGAACGACAGGTATAAAGCAAACAAACGTTGCCAGCTCATACGTTGCGCTGTATGAATCAGTGTGTCTGGTTTTCAAAAGTCTGAATAAATTTGCATTGCACTATCATTATTTGTCCTACTGCTTGAATTTGTGTCGCTTGAACAGCAGCTTTGCTGCCAAGAAGCCATTCGTGTGTTTCAAATGACACTATTGTTGGATTGTAAACTCATAGATTTTCTTGACAGTTGAATGAAACATTTCCAATCGGTTGACAGCATATGGGTTGTTGGATGTAATAAGGAGCTAGAAGTATCAAGGTTCATAGAATGATTCTGATTATTACATCATTTTGAGAGGTTTTCGTTAAGGATGAGTCCTTTGGATCCAAAAAATTATTAATCTAATCTGTACTTTTGCTTTTCAAAAATTGCATTACAACTGAAACGATATGCAGTATATGCTACATGCCTTCAATGCATGTTTGTGTAGCCTAATGGTGATCATCAATTTTTGGTTCTCCAGATTCCTAGTAGAATCTTTGTAGAATTTTGATACTTCTCCTGTCCACATTTCTCCGTGGCCTTCGTGTTCCTCGATGTCCACGTTTATCTGCTGCTGTCATGATTGATGCAGCATGGAAAGCGGTTGAGCTAATTCAGCTGATGGAAGATAAGAACGAAAAGGGTTGTATGTTGTATTACATTAGATTGTTGGCCTTATTCGTTTAGAATATAGAATAATTTTGCTGAAATTCTAGATTATGATAGTTGTAAAAAGATGTAAGTAATAAATGAGAGGGTGAGAGAAATGACTGCTGCAGGTTACGGCGCCAAAGTCAAATCTACCTACTGAAATATTGTTAGAAGCAGCATCAGCAACAGCAGCGGTTGACGAGGCAAACCGGTGTTTCGACCAGAGAGAGAGAGAGAGACTCTTCCATTATTGAGAGGTTTGTAATTTTACATGGCAAATCGAACAGCATCTGCTTTGCTACCCGACTGGCCAAAGAGCGATGCACTCTGCGCGGTGTATGGAGGCCAGGCCAGGCCACGCCACGCAGAGCAAGGCCGAATTATTCTATTTTCATTGAAGACCTCCATCACCCACCCCACCCTTCATTACTCACCGAGTGTTCTTGGAGCCACATGGCGCACAGAGGGCTGGCCGCCACCGCTCTTGCATCAGAAATCATTGTAAAGCCTCTGCCGAATTACAAATCCCGCCAACTGTCTCGTCAAAAATTATAGGTTGTGGAAATATTGGCTGGTGCAGCACGCTTCAACGGCTCTGAAATAATCGATTCACTTGTAGTCGACGTTTTTCTAACTTACCTTCTAGTAAGAAAAATTGTTCTTTTGGGTTTAGATGTTTTAGTAATGTTTAATCTGGTTGGATACAGGAGTGGTTCAAGTGCTTGAAAACTTCAAGACACCAATAACCTTT
Organism: Laodelphax striatellus; assembly: GCA_017141395.1. Lineage (NCBI taxonomy): Eukaryota > Metazoa > Arthropoda > Insecta > Hemiptera > Delphacidae > Laodelphax > Laodelphax striatellus. The sequence goes on along the minus strand of CM029534.1, from coordinate 36,101,770 downwards.
GAAATAAAAATAGAGAAATTGATTTTTGTGAGATATTCATATTCAGTTATTTGATCAAATATGAGAAATAAATTTGATAAATTCCGTTGATATGGTTGTGACTAACTGTATTTCATGTGCTTTGAAAGATCGAAGATTTGATTCAATGGATGTATATAGATTGTAATGATATTATAAATATGTATTCAAACAACAAATTAGGAAAACCACAACTACATTGAATTTTGAAATTTCGAATTTGTAGATTGACTGGTTTAATTTTCAAGAATTATTAAACTCAGATCGCTAATCCTCATTGAGCAGGATATGTGCAAGAAAAGTACTTATTTTCAATTCTGTATTACATTTTAAAATTTTCACAGTATTTGAATTCGTATGAAAAGCTCTTCAAGCCACTGATTTCCATATTGTTTTCTTTTGTAGAATTTCCACCAACGTTGTATCGCCTCCATGTTTTCTGTTGTATGTTGTAGTTGTATCTTCATGAGACCTGTCAGCTTTCGTAATCATGCCTCACTGTTTCCATTTGAAGATTTCTATGAAGTTTCTAATGAAGTACAGTACCTACTACGCAGTGCATTGACCGCCGCACCATTTCAAAACGTGTTTTGGAATCTCTGAATTATGCCAGCGTTACTTTCTCCAACACAGCACAACCACTACATAACAAACCAATACGAGTCTTTGTATCTCAAAGTAATAGTCTTCATGATTTCCTTTGACACTTCAGAGAGTACTCTCGACTAAATTCATGATGATTTCAGATCTTGAGAATTTGAATACAAGTAATTGTCTTCATAGAACTCATAAATTCCCTTCAAACGTTCATATAAAAGTGACAAACCACTCACAAAGTGGGTGGTTCATACAAACGTCTTCAGATTGTCTTTGCCAATAGTAGGGCACCTCTTGATAGATCATACAATCAATATCGCTCTCTTCATAGTATACAGTATATCCTGGTGCTTATTACTTTTGTTTTAGTTCAAATTATTATAGATTGATAATTGTGTAACAATCGAAACCGATATTTCGATAATATATCAATAATAGCCTTGATCTGTAATCGAATCTAATTCAAATCAAGCTGTTAGAATCAGACAATATAGATACTGCCCTAATCACTTTATTTGTGGGGGGGGGGGGGTGTAATGAGAGTCAAGTATATCCTGAAACTACCCTCTTTTACACTACTACTTCAGTGTAACTAGCGTACTAAATTTCTCTCGATTTCTGTTGGAATATCTGATATTCAGTATTATACATCAAATGTGTACTTGAAATTTTTTGTATATATTTATTGCAAACAATTACTAACCATTAATCATCTAAACAATAATGGAAAATATTGAATGATCGTGACAAGGCATTCCTCAATGAATATTGGCTTTGAGTGGTGAGGACTGACTGATTATCTGTATGTTGTTGAGGATGGGAACGTGGTGGTAGTACGTGATTTTAACCCACTGAAAAAAGAAGACGTCGGAAAAGAAAGGAAGCCAACTACAGCAGATATGGGCGTCCTGGTTTGGTGTTCTTACGGTGTGGCCTCGCTAAGCCAATAAATTTCTATTAAATCGTCGTGTAAAGAAGAATCGCACAGTCAGCTCACATTTTATCAGTTTTCTCTTTGTTAGTTCCTTCCTTTTTAATCTATCTTCTCTCCAGTTTCACCTGCAGCTGCCCACATTTCCCCAAACTACCATACATTCCCCCATTTCCAAACATCTCTTGGTTGGTGAATACATTTTATTATGGTACCACATATGGGACATTTATAATTTGAATATATTATTGTGCTTGGATGTGAGTAAATTATACTATGAAACAGAAGGTAACTTATTACACTGTCATGAAGTAGTGAAACTAGAAGCGAATTCTCAGTCTAGAATTTTTTTAAAGTATTTATGGGCTTGCAAACACTAACGTTTACAAGGCTTTAGAAGTAAATCCATCTTCCCAAGAATCAGTGCAAGGTATCCCTCCATATAAAAAAAAAAAAATAGTTTTACTGAACCATAAATTGTTTTTTTTTTTTATCTTTTATTAGAAATGTGATGTGTTCTTGGTCTGATGAGGTAATTTATTATGTCAAAGTGAATATCACGTATTTTAGAATTAATATTGCCTTCAATGTACTAAATTCGGATATCTTGACAAACAAGATTTTCCAGACCAGATGAAGTCAGGAGAAGTATCCACACAATTACAGTATTGTAGAAAAACATTCTCAAGTGAACTAACCAGGTTTGTGGTCTATATTTCATTTGTAATTTTAGTACAAGTAGGTAGAAGTAGTAAAATCTTCTTTATTAAGTAGCTAGTTGTATCAATCAATTCATTTTGCAGTTGCAGTTAATCGTTCATTTTATATGAGATGAAAATTGTAAATAGGACGATCAATGTGTTGTAGACCGATAACTTGTGACAGCAATAATTTTCAGATTTCTTATGGCTAGTTTATGTGATTGCAAATGTAATAATCTATGCAGAAATGGTAGGTACCCGCATGGTAATAAACAGTTTTTAATAGAGAGATATTGCCATTCGAGTGGATTAGGCTGCCTGTCATTTGTGCGCGAAACCTTTACCAGGAACCAGATTTTGTTCATCGATTTGTTATTGAAATGGCGCACTACGCTTTCCCTCTTCCCTATGAAGTGACATTTTTGTACGGGCTCTATCATCGTCTCTATGCTATAAGCGACTTCTGGCAAACTTTATCTCTGCTTCACTTCAGGTGACATTTTCACAACGTCATATCACTCGCAAAAACACTCAATGTAGTGTACCAGTATAATATTCGGTCTCTCAAAGACACTACAAAAATGCAATGATAGACAACTGGTTCAAAATGGAGTACGAGGATGGTATTTCCAAGCTTTTGAACTAATCTATGTTATTCGTGTTCTGGGTTCTGTTTTGGGAGAAATTTTGGTCCCTCATGCTTATAAAAGTTAACGAATTTATAGTTAATGTATAGTGGCGAAGCGTGGTATACTTATTTGGTCATCGCCGGGTAAATTTCCTATAGGAAACTATACTATACCTATGGGAAATATACCCGGCGATGGCCAAATAAGTATACCATGCTTCGCCACGGTTTATATAATTATAGTTTATATATAGCTATAATTATATAGTTTATAGAATTTATAGTTTTAACTTACTAGAATTTTTTTTAATTGGTCGATGGCTGTCATGACTGTCATTTAACGTTTCCATGGTTACAGGTGATGTTATGTAGATTTTTAAATATAATTATATAACTTGTATAAATAATTTTTTTTTACTCAATAGAACATCATCCTTTACCATTAAAACGTTACATGAAAGTCATTCACCATTCGCCAAATTAAAAAATATGCTATACTTGGAATCCCAATGCTGATAGAATATGCAACAATTTGTTTATGCAATGTACAATTTGATTGTTGATAAATAAACTGGACTCCCAAATTGCCTGGGATCGGTTATTCAGTTTCAAGATATCTGAATATCCAACCCATACATTTTAGAAGCGAAATATGAATTGATATGTTGTGTGTTATATTCCAGTAGAGAAAAATGATTTTCAAGACAATTTAAAAATCATCCGTCTCAATATTCTAATAAATCTGTGGTTATGACAACTTCAAGTATTTTTATTCAATATTTGAAATGTTATTCATTTAATTAGTTATTTATTTTGAACTCATTTCACAGTCTGCTATTTCTTCTTGCTGTTGGGCTACTAACCGAGCTCAACTGGTCTGTCCACCTTGGGTTTTTTCTCTAGTCCTTTTAGTGGAAAAGTGGCGGTCGTCTCCTAATGCATAGTCAGTGTACAGGAAGTGATAAAGGCCTGTTCATCGTTGTAGTTGTAGACAACTTTTCTTCTTGTCCTATCTGCCGGTAGCCTCTACCTGTCCAATGTCCTCACTGTTTCTAGTTTGTTATCTTTCGATTATTTTTCACTTTACTCTATTGTTTTCTTTTGTCGATATTTTATGTTGTGCTTGTTGCTTTGAAAGCTTCGTATGTTCCTGGGACAAAACAAACTAAACGTTATGCAATTTCTGTGTATTGTTAACTCTAGGTGCATATGTGGGTTGCATCACTGCACTATTTTATTGCGAGACATCAAATTATGAATTTTTTCTACTATAAACTCAATTCTCGTCTTCCTTTCTGCGTGATACTTCATATTTTTTAGGCGCTGAACACATTCACCCAAGTTTCCTGTATTGTCTACAGAAACTAATAACAATATTAATTATGATGGACCTTTTGGTGCTGTGCTATTTTCTGTGACTAAAATAAAAATTCATTAGCCCCCAACCGCAAGCTTACCGCCTGCAAGATTTATTGAAATTTATTTACAAATCGTTTCGGAAAAAAGTTTCCTCGGTTTTCTATTTGGAGATAAATGCACGAAATGACAGCCACTTCAGCTTTTTTCAACGTTCAACTGTTGGAACGAATTTAGCAACGTACAATTTTAGAACATAAGGAAAATTGCTTCTTTCTTTAGATTTCGTGCAACAGCACGCTCATTTCGGTCTATCAACCTCAATTTTCCATTACTCACTTAACACATTTCTCTTTTTAGTCTAGATTGAATTGTGGTTGACTACGAGGTAGTCAGATTGATTACGATAGCTTCTAACTTATGACATTTGTAAAATGTATTATGTAATTTATATTTATACCATACAATTCCTTGTCTTATTCTATTATATGTACATAAATTTTAGAATTTAAGCAAATAATTTTGTAATGCACACGGAAATAGTAAATAGTCCAATCTAATCAATATCGCTCACTGTTGAGTTGCCTAATCGCAAGAAAACTAAGCTAGGGTTCTCTACAGTTATCTCAACTGAACTTGAAAATCAAGTAGAAGTGATCTCTTTTTTCAATTTTTAATTTATAATATTTGAATCCGGCCTTATTATTACTTGGAAGGTAGGGGGTAGAGTGTTCCATTATTATCTCTCATTGCTGGAATAAATCAAAATGGTCTGAGTTGGAATATATTGGAGCAAGAATCAATGCAATATGCATCCTCTGCTCAATGTTCATCTCCGGTTTGAGAACATCTGTTTTCGAATGTTTGCTCTTTCGGAATCAGATAAACCCAGATGGAAAAGAAGCATCCTTATTGCTTTGGACTCCTTGACGGCTGGGAACGCGGATGTCAGTGTTTGTTACTGACTGGGAGCTTGCCTCAAATTAATATTAGAAAATAGTGAGAGGAAACTGTTGACTTGTAAGTTTCGCTGCAGCACAATAAGATGCTGGTGATTTTTTTCAAGGTTGTAAAGGATTTTCATATCTCATATTGTTTAATCGAGTTTTTGTTCATGTTAAAAAAAAATGTGGAAATGTAATATTATTTCAAAACGGAAATGGGAAAATCTAATATTTATTGAATTTTTCAGATGCTTTTATCTTGCACTATAGGCTTCACAGGCTTGTTTGAGTCCCAATGAATTGAATCTGATTTCATGGGGTTTCTTTTTTTTATTAATAAAAAATTGTTTTTCACTGACATTCTGGCATAGTAGAAATAAATACAATTCATGATGAATTTGTAAGCGTTGTAAGTATACAGTATTAGGTAATTGAAAATAGAATCTCTTAAAAGTGTCTTATAGTGATTATGGTGACTATTCTTATTATCATTATAATGTAAAAAAGTTTGATCAATAGGAGAAATATTTAATGTAATGTCAGTTGCTTACTATTCTAATCTTGAATTCATCAAAAATCAATATCAAAATTTTTTGGCTTCTATTTATTAGTACGGTAATGATAGAGACATAAATTACACACGCCATCTGGTGCTTGTTTTGTTGATAAATATTGGCTGTCGTATGTTTGTATAGAAATAATTTGATTTCGACAACAAAAGACAGACACAACTTATGTGATTATTCTGTGAATATTGCCAGTGGAGTTGAAATTTTGAAATTAGGGAAACGCGTAAATGAAGGGCTTCACTGGAACGGGTATTGGTCAGACCGCTGACTATATAATTGGACCACAACGAAGCCAGCCAGCCAATTATTCACGTTTTCGTATTATAACTCACTTGGATTCTGGCTACGATCGAGATCGGTAACACGTTTAGAGCAGACTGATTTCTCTGGCCATTATCCAGCGTAATAACTCGGGTCAATTGGCCAGCCAATTTCTGGCCATTCCGCGATGAGTGAGGGGGGGGGGGTGAAGCAGAATCTATTTCAATTTCAATCGAAGCGATCGGGTCGTCTCTTGTGCGTATCGTATGGCGGGGGTGGCCGGGCTTCACTATCCAACTTTGTGTCTTTCATCTTATTTTTCGATCCGTTTTGGAGGTCGCAGGATATTGCAATGATAGAAGGGAACGTCTCAAAGTGGCCCTATACTTGGCGAAATGGCCGGCTCTGTAGTAGGCCTCATAGAGCTGCCCCACAATTGGCGGAAGGAAGCTGTTTACCTTGGGCCAGCCTGTACAACGATGACCGGCTGTTGTTTCCTCTAGAATTTGTTGTAATCCCTGCCGCTCCCTGCTTGCCATTTTCTTCTCCACCTTTCAAACTCCTCAAATTCCCTTGCCAAAGTGCGCCTGTGTTGCGCGTGTGCCAGTGGGCAACTTCCCACAGCCTTGCCGGGGTCATACAGAAATAGCTTTCTCGCTAGTGTGAGTGTGTGTTTGTGTGAGTGGGCGCTTTTTTAAACCAAAGTTATGCAAGACCTAAGTTTTATGATTTAAACCAATCTGTGCCTCAAATATTGCAAAGATGATATTAAAATTTGAAGATCATCTATGATACTTTCACTTGTTAGTGTATGCATCGAGAAGAGGTAGTCCTTGAGAATTACTCAATGTTATTCAAAAGAGACCTGGTAAAAGTTACCTCCTTGTAAAACTTGTAATTTATCTATTTTTTAATACATACGTTGAGCGCTTCATTCAGTTGTTGAGGATCAGAACTGTTACTCTTGTACAGTTTGATGATGCGTGAATTGCACTTGATGCATTAATAAGATTTCGTTTGTAAAAATTGTTATTTTTCTACCTTTTCTTGTCATCAAATCCACTTTTTAAAAATAAATTTTAATATGGAAAATTAATAAGAAATTGTTGTGTATCGTACTTAATGTTGGAATTTGAAGACTTTGGAGTTATCAACGTTTTGATGCAAGGCTTGGTGAGGAGTTGTTGAGTGAAAATTGAGAATGAAAAATTTGAGTACTGTGTACTTTTTATCGTATGGCTTTTATTGGTGTTCCTTACGGGTAGGTTCCACCTCGCCTCAATGCACAATTTTTTGTGTCTTATACTGTGTACTTATAACGAGAATAAATTTTGTGCAGAATTAGTATACTTTCCATTCCACAGTAGAGTAATACAGTACTGGTATAGAGAGCTGCTTGCTTATAGTTGAGGCTCGATATTGTCAGGTGACCAGGATTGGTTGGGACAAGACAAGCCTGGAAACTTGCCTCTGGCTTTCTCCATTTGTACAGCAGCAATCTGGGCCTTCATCTCTACATTTACATGGCTCTTCCTCCTACCTCTCTCCTCTTAGCTCCTTGTCTCTCTGCTGTCTACACTCTATGATATTTCTCTCTCTACAGGTCCTCGCTTTTGTCTATTGTAAAAGTAATTTTCACATCAAATGTGATGACGTCACGCTATTTGATTGTATAGAAATGTCTTCCATGTAGAAATCTATGTTAATTGCGGTCACCTGTTCTCATGAGTCATGGTGGTTCAACTGCTCCTGCAGCGAGTTCAATAACCGCCATTCAGAATGAAAAACTAAGCAATGCTGATCAAATTTAACCGGTGTGAAATGACATCATTTAAAGATCCACATTTTTAACATAATGTCCAGATGCTCAAAGATGCTGTTACCAAACGCTCTGGTAATTAATTCTACATGATGAATGTTGTCAAAATTTCTTTGTCTAATACAGTAATAAGGATCTAGAAATTTGTGGCTTACTGTGCCCTTCAGAGTGATATTCAGGTGAAGATAAAACTTTCAACTTCCTGATATTGAAATTCCTAATCTCTATACTGTTTTGTATTTCCCCGAATGAAGGAAGATGAGTGACTACAAATCTATGGAGGAAGATGAATGAAGGAAGATGAGTGACTACAAATCTATGGAAACCACAGTGATATGGTTTGACTCACTTTTCAATTTAGTGATATAACGTTATTTAAAGTGAACTGTAGAATGTAGAAAATTCAATAATAATAACAACACAGTACACTTTCCATTTCAATTCAAATTGGCTGTAGATTTTTTGTTATCATTATAATATTCATAATGCTGGTAAAAATCAAGAATAATTTATACACTACTTTGCATAGAAGAAAGTATTTTAGCACAGAAAAGAAACAATAAAATCAAGCTCTGGTGATGTAGATTCTGTAATTGACATTGACTATGTGATTTATTCCTCAACGATCTGCTAATAGATTCAACAAATACTTTTTATGAGTTGATTTTGTATAACCGGTTAAGGATCACCAAAAATAGCTAATTTCTCTTTTTTATTATCTGTTTATGATCTTGGCAAACACAGACCAGCTGAAAACGTGGAAATGGCGTGCGAAATATTTTATTAAGGCACGTTTAGAATATTTGTCTAGTGTGAAACCGGCCGACTTTCCAATTTGTATAGTGTAATCGTCGCGGGCCGTTGCCCTCTTCTTGTATGAACGAAGACCTACTTTCCCGTTTAGGTTTACGCAAAGTCTTATCTCGCCTCTTCACTTCTCTCTCTCTTGCAATAGACACTGTGGATTTATCTCTTCCTCAAATCAGTCCCACTCTTTGTTTTTCCTAACTGTTCATAGTCGTTTCTGCCAAAAACCGTTCTGATTGTAAGATCTGGTTGTGAACAAAAATAGGAAGGCTAGGCCTTGGTATTTTGCTACAATAATGTTGTACATTTCTTGGTTTTTGCTAAAAGTTTATTATGAAAAAAATCATACAACATCAGCATAATATTCTTGAAACTAACTTAACTGTAGGAGAAATATTTTTGGAAAGAATAAGTTTTGAGTTATTTTTCTTTCCTTATTATTGTATTGCTTGATTCAGTGAATTAATACTAGCTATGAACAGTAACCAACTTATTATTGTATGTAATGCTATTAAATTGAGTGACACTGTACTGAATTACTGATTAAGACTAGATTTCTATATACTGCAGGGCGAGGAACATTTAATTACCTGTCTAAAGTGTGAGCTACAAGCAATTAATGTGAAATATAGTAAAGTGATCTGTATTCATTGCTATAGTTTAAGTTTTTTATGCTATGGAAAATGCATGTGGGTAGAATACGAGAAACAATTCCTCATACCGTTTGGTCTAGTGCACTAAAATCTTGCGTGCTTTGGTGTAGTTGAGGCACATTTACGTTCATTGTGATGTAGTTGATGAAATACAGTTACAGCTACATGATTTGGTGATAATACCAACTGTAACACAAATATTCACTTGCCAAGTAACCAACATATACGGTGATATTCAAGTTGGGTTGTAACATAAATTTTACTTTCGTACCAACTAGGGATTGCTCGTAGGAAAGAGATTTAATGCGCTTGAAACAGGATGCACAATGCACATTCAGGGCAGGATTTGTATAATGCTGTTCAGTCATACTTTTTTCTATTGTCATTTTCTTTTGGGTAGTACCGCTGTCTCGTATGGTGGATAAACTAGCTGGCTAGATAGGGTGGAGCTTGTTGAAATAGATAGCGGCCAAGTGAAGGAAGCTAAAATAAAACGCAGGGTGCAGTAGAAGCTTGCCCTTGAGTCATTCGAGAGTGGGTGTACTGTTCACTGAACAGGTTGAAGCTCAAGTAAAGTTGGAAGGGGCAAAGTCTGCTTCCCCATCCGTAGTCAGTGTGTGCAGAGACTATATCTATATCGATTGTTTTATTACTCTATCTATATAGTTGTCAATAAGTCTGGGCAGCATCGTCGTCTATTTTTCAAGAAAAATGAAACAAACAAGCTCTTAATAAATAATCCACTATCGATCTTGTCTTCTACTTCCTTTTTAGTGTATGTTTAAACTTGATTTATCTAGCTAGCAAACTCGTAACAATTTCAAGTAACAATTGGAGTAAATAACAATTTGGCTAGACTAGCAGGCGTCTGTGAGGAATGAAGGTTTTACTCGTCTTCATCGATACTTTGATCCAATCCGATTGATTCTTTCTAGATTTAAATTACTGTATTTATTTTTGGAGCTAGGAATCTGAAAGAAAATAACTGCTACCAACCTACCATGATATTATCATAGAGAAAGCATACGCCAAGTAGATTACTCATCAGATAGGGACGGCTGTTTACATTTTTACTGTACGGCTAAAATATTTCGTGTCAGACGAGTTTAGAGGAATGATTCAAATTGTTCCAATCTACTGGTAGAATAGTTGAAGTAATATTTGTGTATTATCATCATTATGAAAACATTCATATCAATTTCATTAGAGAGCATTATTTAATTTTCAATCCCTTGCAATTTTAAAATTTGCAGTATTACTGTATATTTTTACTGTATATTTTTAAATTACTGTATATTTTTCAGTAATAAATGCATATTTTAGAATGTAATATTTACTTCATGTCTTGTAATCAATCTCTCACATGTTGGCCAAAGAGTCTTATACAGAAAGAATAGAAGAATTTATTTCGATTCTTTCAGTTCAGTTGTGATCTTGTTTCTGTTCAGTTTCTGGTCTTTTCTGATCAGTTCGATAAACCTAATTCAGTGCACAGTCCCTACTGACGTATTCAACAAATGGGGTTGAAAGCGAATGTTACTCTCTGAGATGGATTGAGTGGGAGAGAGCTGTGTAATGTGTGATTTCAATTCGGTTGGATTGCTTCTTCAGATGACTACTACAGATTCTTTGGTCGTTATTGCACTGCGGCTAATGCTAGCACGGGGCTGTTGCTGCTGCTACAGTGTATTGAAATGATGTCTGCCAGAATTCAGCACGCATCGCTTCAAATTATGTCTGCTCAAGGGCAAGGCGAATGTGTGTGTATGTGTGTCGCCTCTAAAAACAACTTATTAAAACTTAGTCACTATTCAAGTGTAGGTATGTAACTGACCAGCTTGTGAAATAATGTATCTTGGGGCGCTTTTCCATTTCTCTCATTCTCTCTTTCTGTCTTCGTAACACTCTAATTTCATCTCCCACTCCCTTTGTTTCCGCTACTTATGTGGTTGGATGATATTGTTGAGTTAATAGTTTGACAAAATTTATTGACTAATTTTTATATTCATAACTATCATAATCTAAAATCTATGCAGAAATATTTTGTTATCTACATGAATACCCATATACAGTATAATCCCACCTTCATAAACATTTTAACGAATATTGTAAAGTTAGTATAATAATTTGAAATGCTTGTTAATAATTAAATTAAATAATATAGTTGCAAGCTGAATACAGAAAAATTGTTATTGTAAGCTTAATATAGAAAACATTAGGGCAAGTTTTTTGTATGCGAGGTTTTATTTGTTGCAAAGTGAAAATACTGTTAATTTCTAGCTTTAATTTGAAGTGACTGTAGTTTGTTTGGTAATTAATTAGTATAGACTGGTAAAGGCTTTGCCGGTAGTCTTCCTAGTTGCGATTAATAAAATTGAAAATATTACTCAATTGATACCGAATTTATTTTAATGTTATTCATTTTAAAATCTTCATCTCTATGTGAAATTCATTGATGATGAAGCTCTTCTATACGTACTCTAAACAAATGAGATTTCGAGAGCAGTTGGCTGCGTTTTATGATGTCGTTAAATACTGTTCTATCCTGTTGTTTCTAAATGCAGATTTAATTGTCTCCTAGAATAATGTTTGTAGCTTAATGCAATGTTTAAAGCTTAGTGTCAATGCGGTGGTAGTATCATTTCACTGAATCGAATTGAAATTGCAAGAATTATGGACACGATAAAACATTATTTATGTAATTGATTTATATTTTTAAAACTATTCCTTTCACCAGTATCGAAATGCGTCCCTAGTATACTGCGGTTGGTATTATACTTAGTATTAAGGTCGTATTGAAAATTGAACCTTGACTCAATAGGTGTGACAACTTTGCATTTGGTAGTAAGAGATCTGATTGCAAATACCATGACACTTATTTTTTAGTAGCTCGTATTGTCGTAGTACTGTATTGTATGGCGAATGAGGAACTCCTTGAAAGCTGTTTCGGTAACTTGATCGCTGTGAAGCCTCATAACGTACATATCAGTGGTTCAATAATGAACTTATATTATTATCAATAACATAATGAATGTTGAAATGACGCGAAATATAGTTGGATTTCTAGGACATAATGAGCAGAATAGCTCGTAACAAGTTTGAAATTATGTACAGTTGTGTGTTTCAATAATAAGTAACAGTCCTGAATATTCTGTTTTTAGCTTGAACCTACTCGAAACAAAGAGCTCTAGAATCCTGATACATTTATTATTGAATCACTATATTTTCTGTTATGAATATTGGTAGAAATACTCCAGCCTTCTCAAACAATTACGTCGAAATTGAAAAGTTATGATGATGATGATGATGATGATGATAATGTGTTACAATAATAATTATTAAATTACATAATATCATTGTAAGTTAAATAAAGTAAAATTATTATTGTAACTGTGAAAGAAAAACATTGTGTTTTCTTGAGTATTGAAGTTGTCTAATGTTATCGTGGAATGATTTTAATAATATTGAAAGTTTTCTTAATCTTTCGGTACGGTATTAAGTAAATAGATTTGGTAATGAACCATTTACACAATATTTAGATCTTTCACGGGATTATCTATTTCGAGTAAACCTGTTTACGTTGATAGTTTTTTCTACTATGCCAATTGTCAGCGTAGGTAGTGCCTTTCAAGGATTACGGATAAAATAAATAGTCTTGTTCCGTAATATTAATTCAGTATAATATGTTTTACAGGAATTATATGATTTTTTCTTGAGTGAAATAATATCATCAAACACGACTTATGAACCAATGACCGTAAATGCAGTGCCTCAAGCAGTATTCTAGTTAGCTTAATGGGGCATCTGGTTTTGAACTGTATTGTTATCTCTACTTTAATGTGCTATGTCATTTAGGATCTATTTTCGAATGTTAAACTGCTATGATTTGATGCTTTTCCTGATAAGAGAAACAAATAAAAAATCTTGTCATTGAGCTTAGTGGTTGGTTTTCTCAGAGAGCTTATATTTGAGTTCTGCTCTCTGCTAGATAAGACCGCAGGATCTCAATGATTGATTGGTATTCAACTTTAAGATTGTCTGAAAAATTTGACTTCCTATCGGAAAAAAGACCACATGCTTCCGTTCATTGAGATATTTCTAGGTGAAATGACGAAACTGTTATTTGAATGAATAAAAAAAATTATTTTTAGCATTACATATATTGTGAAAATACATTGCATTACTGTGTTTTGTGATGAATAAATTAATCAAGTCCTCTGGAATTCAATAATCGAACGCTTTTTTATGCAATCATTATTGTCATAACTCTGGAAGAATTGCAGTTCTGCTATATTAATTTTAGCTCGAACAGTAAGTTAGTTTTATACAAATTATATTGCTGGAAATGAGATTTTTTCTAACTTCGTTTGCTGAGAATACTGCTTGCTAGTGTAGGAGGTAGCATTTGAGATACTAATTTATTATTCTTGGAAGATACCAATATTTTTTTAAAAAACGCGTGATATAGCCTAGTAATAGTGTACGAAAAATAAATTGTTCCTAGCTATTTTATAGGTATGGTTACCTGTAACATAACATTTTTCGTACGCTTTGTTTAAAGGGATAAAGTTCATTATTCCATATAGAAATTAGGATTGTACGAAACCTTATCGAATACAGGCCTGAATAGGGGTGTCAATTGATTGGAAACAGGTCGATAGTTTTATATTCAGGTGGGTTTTCCCCCTTTCACTTCCCTAGTGCTTTGAAATCTGTAAATTGATGGAAATATAGTACACCACCTTCCACAGACATTCACAGATGTAGTTGCTGAATCCACTTCACATATATGTGTCTTGTTGAGTTGCCGTTGCCAACTCAGTGTACATGTGCATTATTCTCTTGCCGAGTGCCTATCACAGATTGGACAGCAAAGCAAAGCACTCAGTGCGTGTAGTTTGTAGCGAAATTTCAAAGTAGGTGGGAAGCAAGATGCGCGTTGAGTTTTCGGCAGAGAGTGGCGTGATTGTGAGTGGGATTTTGGTGGAGGGGGGGGGGAGTCGATCAGCTGAGGCCGCGAGAGGCTATTGACTCCGTCCTTCGCTGCGACCGCTTTTCAATTCAGTGTCGTGCTGCTGCCTGCCGCTCTGTCTGATGGAAAGTCCGTCGTCTATCGTTTGGCCGAAACTGATTGACAGTGTGTCAGAACGCACGCACACGGTTGCCCAATTGCAGCGTTCTCTTTGTATGAATTGCATTGCCACCTGTCGCCAATTTATATATACAGTAGATACTTTATACTTACAGTATTATTACAGTACAGTATGGATTATTAGTAGATATAAAAACATAATAGTTTTATGTAGCAGATTTTTTACTGAGAGCCATAGTACTCACCCACAATCGCGCAATGCCAGTTACAACTTCCGTCAAGGGCGTAGCTAGGATTTTACTTTGGGGGGGGGGTGCTGAAATAGGCAAGTAGGTTATAAAGATGTAATAGTTTCATGGGATAAAAAAGTGAGCAAGAGAAAAAAACAAAAAATGTCGATTTCGGGGGGTGCTGAAGCCCTTTAGAACCCTGGCTACTCCTTGACTTCCGTATCAGCGTAGCAAGTATAAGATAGGGAACATCCGAAGTTACATCTATTCAAGTATAATTTTTCTTCACTCTAAGGGCCCGTTCATGAGCTCGGGATTTAGATAAGTCCTAGACTAAAACGAGTTGCTACCGTAGCATCGACAAACGTTAGCCTCGAAACTATGTACCAAGGGCTTTCTATGCTCTGCTATCCCACTAACCTGTCTAGACAAACGTTTGTCGATGCTACGATAGCCACCCGTTTTAGTCTAGGGCTTGGCTAAATCCCGAGCTCATGAACCGGCCCTATATGATATTTTTTTGGTTTCAGCATCTGACTGATTCTTTTCGTTCGTTATCCAACTGTGAAGTCACCTCTTTGGATGTGATGATGTTGTGGGCCAGCGAATGGTCTAGTCTTTCTATTCTGCAGTTGTAAGTTGTAATGAGGGGCGGTGGCCCAGAGATGACAGGGCGTGGTGGTGAGCAGAGCAGAGCAGAGCATAGGGCGAGGGTCTGTCTGTTCTCTTGCTGTGTTTCTAAATCTCTTCTTTTCAATGTCTGGTGTGATAGAGCACAAAAATTCATGAAAGCCTCTCTGCTTTTCTTCGTGTCTTAAATAATGTAGGCATTGCATGACTGAACCAAATGTGTGGCTTCTTTCAAATGAATGAAACATTTTTTGGAGATCGTGATCTCCAAAAAATGACTGAACTAAATGGTGTGATGAATGAACCAAATGTGTGGCTTCTTTCAAATAAAAGAAACATTTTTTGGAGATCGTGATTGGTTGGAAACAATGGTTGACTGTATTATAATATGAACAATCAATCATTTACAAAGGAGAGTCCAACATGCGCATGTCCAATGCTGGTCCTCTTCCAATTTATAATATATATTGACAATATAATAATATGAAAAAGTACTGACAGTATTATATAATACAGTTTTGACAATACTGTATTATATGGACAGTTATTTTCTATACAATACTTTTCTGAATTAGATTTTTATTTGCAGTCGAAGAACCTCTTGGTTCTATCTAAATCCTTGTAGTTGACTGTTGAAGCATTTTATTTTTTTCAAGGTTTGTTACATGAGTGAAGCTGATCTCACACTACAATGAATTTCTGTATTTCATAATTCATCTTCATTCCTATTTATAATTTCTCATAAGGTAGGTACTCAAATGTCAATTAAAGCGTTCTGAAAAATTTCATAGAAACAATTCAAAATTCACATACCCATTATTTTGCAGTTTTCATATTTAGTACCGCAGAATGTCGTCCAACCAGTCAGACTCCTACAGCGTTTACGGAGTCTCAACCATAGAAAATGTTGTTTTCATTCAATTTTTGTCCTCTGGAGAATGCTTCCCAGTGGATTGAATTGGGAAATATTTTTGGTTTCAATCATGGTGAAACACTGGGTGTGGAGCAGAGTATGGTACGAGGAGTTTTGATTGAAAACTTGCTCGTAGATTGGTATTGTGTTCAATGTGTAATTTTTAGCAGCTTTCACATGAACGTGTCTATACGAATGAAGCAGCAGCAGCAGCAGCAGCGGAATCATCGTTGAACGTGGCGACGTAACGTGGTTGTTGATCGCGCGAAACTCCAATCTGTCAGGCGAATTATTCTCTCTGCAATCCCTTTTCCTGAATCTCTTTTCATTCTGCCTCGCTCTCTCTCTCAAGTCCCTCTTCGGCTCATTATTGGAGCTCTTACAGCACAGTCACGTGTTTTCCTTCGTTGTAGAAACAAATCGGAACGCCCGTCGAACTCAGAATGAAGCAGTCTATGAATATTCAGGCATAAATTACTGATGACTATCTCTGCTCGCTTTCTCAATTTTGACTTTCCACCAAACGACCTTCGTTTACATCTATCACTTCTGTGTGTGCAGTGTGTGTGCGCTTACGCAAAACTATCTAGAAAATTAATTATTGTCGCCCAAAAGTGTTATATTTTCGAAAATGTTGGCTTCCAAACTGAAACTGTTTCCCTCGTCACTCAAGCGTCGTTTGCGTACTTTTTGCACACTTTCTTCGTTCATAACCCCTCCCATTCCCCCTCCTCCTCACCCCTCATCTCAGCTCCATTCATTTCAATTAGCTCATCGATCTTGTTTTAAAAATAAATTTGTGCAATTTTCTTGGCATCGGCATTTGCATTTTCGAGGCTTCTCTTACTTTGCCTTTACGGTGTTGTAAGCCTATAAAATTAGCGACTAGCCTTTGAAGAAACTTGGTCCAGATTGAGAATAATTTAGAGACTTTCGATTACAGTATACAATGATTTCCAAGAAATTGTTTTCTCGTTTTTTAATCATCTGTTTTGAACCGTTTCAAATATGACCGTGGTTTCTTTATGTTTGTCTATTTTTCTCATCTAATGAATAATATACTGTAGGTATATGAGAATGAGTGAAAATTTACCAAGTTACCGCTTCTATGCCACATTATTGTTCATAATATCAATCAGTTCTCTCAATCAATCACGTTTTATAGTCAATTTATCTTCTAAGCAATTTAATTTCAACCTACATTAGGAATTTTTATTTATTCATTGATTCTGAATGTATGTATTAATTTGCTCAGTACTTTACTGCCTTATTTAAACTACCTCTTTCCTTCTTTATCCCAGTATCTATCATTTATTTCTTCAAAAATACAATTTCATTGTTTATCACTGCATTATTTCATTGTTTCATTTCGTCACTGCATTACATTATCATACTTGATACATATTAATTGTTGAATACATTAGATTGAGTGTCTCCACTGGCTGAGACTAATGTTCGTCTCTGTTTTCCTGTGGAACGTATTTTTCTACTGGACTTTGTTAATTGCATCCAAAGTATGCTAATCATTGTGTGCTTAGAAAGGAAGCCGTTAACGATGGAGATCAGTGCGAATACCGGAGCGCTAACGATGTTTATTCTAGCTGTAAAATTAGTGTTGTGTATATTCGACTCATTTTTGGAGAGAAAAACTCCACACAGTATGACTATAAATAGGGATGTGGATTGTATTTTCTGAGCTAATGGCAGTATCTCGCAACGACCACATTGTAAATTTGTAACAATTTGTTGATTTGTGGTTGTTGGTACGTATAGCAGGATTATTTTACAGCAGAAAACAGCTGATTGATGTACGCTCGTTTACTGACGTTAAATCAGCTGTTTTCTGACAAGTTAAAATGATCCTGCGATATCTCGTTTATTGTCTGGCTCGTTGGCTGGGTCTTCTCAATGTGAACTCTGGTTTGTTTACTCCCTTTACAAATACATGTGTACCCAAATCTTTTTTATCTTTTCTCCCAACGAATACTATTGTGGTCGGCTACTGCAGCTTGTCTAAAGTTCCAATCTAGTCAGTTCAAGGTTCGGAAAATTTCGTTTCCTGCAAGGTTAAAATTGTGTTTTCTATTGAGATTGAAATAGACAAGTAATCAGTGTCAATATCACAGATTGAGTTGATTGCCACTTTAATTCAACAGATGCAAGATGATGTCATGTTTCAGTACTTATTATGGATTTCGTGTACTTTCTTTAAATGAAGTATCTTTTGCTGATATTGTGAAGTATTATTATGAATTTACATTTTTCCTACGTAATTGTTCTAACAACGACTCTTTTATTTTTTCCAGGTGAGTTGGTTTGCTCGGTTCATGAGTGTCTTCCAGGAAGTTCAATGTAAAGGTATTAACAACTAGACAACGAAAATATAATATTAATTTTATCCTACATAATATATTGAACAGTAGTTCGAAAATCCAAATCTAAAGCATCTGGCATGGTAATACTGTAGCATGGCTCGTTCAGTGGTCTAGTAGCAAGTGATTCATATCAAGTCAAGGTTCGTGGAATCTATTATTGAATCTGTGGTCGGATTTCCTATATTACAAGTCTATCCAGGCTCAAGTAATGGATTTTATCAGTATTCTCCAAGCTAAAATGAATTATTCTTTTACCAACTATGTACATAGAGGCTGTACATAATATCTGAATCCATGAAATTTCGTGATTTACGATATGTAATGTGGAGTACATACAGTTATAAAATATGGAGTGTGGTGTAATTATATAATATTGTGTAGCGGTGTAGGATATAATATAGTATGGAGTAGTTTTGAAATTAATTTGAATCTCGTAGAAGATGTCTCTGTGGGTTAAAATTCACGAGAAATATCTTCATTATAATGTTTTTCATCAATTTAGCTCGAGAAAATACGTCGAGATCGAACGAAAGTTTCAAACAAATTAATAAACATACAGCTCTAAATTCAAGAGGAATTTATACATCGTTTCACTACTGAACTTTCTCTTGCCTAATGCAAAATTCTAATTGTTGGTAGCCTCGTTTCATAATGCTGTTGTGCTTGCGCTGGAACGCCAATAAAAGGTTTCATCTTGGCTCTTCATTAGGGACGATGGCTGCTGAAACAATGTTTCACGCTCCAAAACTTATCCACTTACACAACCTGAACCTGTAATAACCTGAATATAGATGCTAAACTACAGGAAGGGAGAGAGAGAGAGAGAGTGATTAATGTTTTTCTCAACTTTTAAATTACTGTAGTTATTCCTACCGCAAAATTTGGAAACCAAACGGAGGCACACATTCTCTAGCAGTTGCTACCATTTAGTTGCCGAAATTCCAATCTATTTGCTTCGATTGGTGATGGCTGAAATTGGTTGTGGGTTACTTCTTTGTTTCTGAGGTTTGGTTATTACAGCATCACAATTATTTGCTTCGTTTTATTGCAGATGTGAACATAAAAATCAAGTAGGATATCCAATTTTGCATAATACATCCATTGAATTTTCAATACAATCACACCTAGAATTATGGACGTTTTCGATTCTGAGTCTATATATTTTGTTCTACAGAATTACCCAAATTTTCCCAAATCTCAATAACGTGTTTTCTGATCTAACTATAATTTGTTATATGTGCAAATATTGTCAAATCTCCGGCTTCTTACCGTTCTTCCCCCATTGAGAGCTCCATCAATATTTTTATAATATTTATTAAAAAGTTATGGATTACTAGTGTAATTTAAGGTATTGGAAAATTTCCGATGGAATTGATGTCTTGCGTAAAAATTTTTGTGAGATTCTAAAAGTTTCGCCCGCAGACCTTGGCCAATTGAAAAAATGAAAACTGAGGAAAATGCTAGAAGATAGCAGCAGTGTACAGAATATTGACTTGAGGAGCAAGTGGAATTGACTATCAATAACTTTTATCTTCGTGAATCACACACCGATTAACTTTGGCTGATTGGAAAAATGAAAATGAGGGAAATGTTAAATTTGGAAAGACAGAAAAATGCCAGAGCTAGCAGCAGTGAACAGAATATTGACCTAAGCTACAATCATGTGAAGCTGAGTTTTAGCACTCACACTGTTATGGTGAAACCTGTGCGAGTACGTGTCAAGATAGCTTGGCTGTGGTAGGAGAGGAAGGAGGAGGCGTTTGTTTGGAGCGACTGCGTGAAAATTTCGGCAGCGTAGCCAACGTGTTTTGTATGTGACCACGTGGGTAGTTGTACAGTATACGTGGCCGTCTGTTGAATAAGGAGGCCTCCGAGCGAATTATTTGGGGCCATACCGTGCAAGACCAAGCACGCACGCACGTACGCACGCGAGCAACAGCGCGCCCGCGATAAGCGGATAAGTCTGAAAACAGTTTTTGACAAGTCATGCAACGCCATCGATCTACCTGTGGTTGGCTCCGATCCCAAATCCATCCTGTGGTTACCTTATTTTTATTGTTTTCCATTTTTTTTATTTCGTGGTAGACGTGGGTCTCTTGCCTAGGTAAAATTATGATGGCAAAAAATCGTTCGATAATGATCTACAGCTGCAAGAGAAAAGCGATGGAATTGTGTTATGTTTGAACTTGTTATTTGGGAGGGGGGGTGTACACTTCATCTCCTGGGACCTTTTTTCTAGTAATTTTTGGATTTTTTATCTAATATTTTTCCTATATGAATACTAAAACATCTTCCAGTTCAAGACAGTGCAAGACTACAATAAATTCAATAATGATTCATTGCAGTCACTTCAACTGTCATTGATCGTAAAAATTTAGAGGTCTTGTAAAACAGGAACATACACTAGACAAACGGTCATAGGACGGCACCCATGTGATAAATAATAATAAAGCATGTTTCGAGTGGGGGCAACTTGTTTTACTTTTTTTTACAGGACATCTAAATTTCTATGAAACAGACCATAGGATAGACTGAGGCCTAAAAAATCTGACTTGAAACAATCCAAGAGTTACGAAAAACAAAAACATCCATCCCCCACTCCGTAGACATGCAACATTTATACATAGTACAGTATGACATGCTGCGCCCATCTTTGTGGACATCTACTAAATCAAGTTTTTAGCTACCTGTATTACATATTTTCTTAATTTTATGGCCGGCTCTTGGAGCCTGATTCATAAACATTAATAAGTCCTGTAAAACAGGAAAAGCTATAAGATGCCCGAGCATTGACCAACACATTATTATGTAATGAGTAGTCAGCTGTCCCTGTGCTACAGGTATCCTTTATTTTTATGACTGGTGTAAAGTTATTGTTGAAATTGAGTATTTTCATTTTATATTGTTAGTAGCTTCTCTATTTTTCTAAATTACTGTAATCACTTCTCAATTTATTCTTGTATTCCATACAAGGTTGTTTGGAACATTGTCAATATCTCTTTCAGAAGACAGTGCAAAATCACAATTTAGTAATTGATTGCAAGTGACTAGCATTAATCAACTCCAAATTAATTATTTTCTGTGACAAGCAAGTAGTTGAAGAGCGACTAAATAATTTGATAACATCTGATCGATAGCGGGTCGTCTTGTACTTTAGCGTGCTGTTGGCACACTTTCTCACTTCAGCTGGGTTGTTTGTTATGCTAATTGTGAAATTAGCATATCATTTCATTCTTGAATGAGTTCTTCAACTCTTATCGAAACCGAACACCTAATAAATGACAGTTAAAGACCTGAATAATCGCATAAATAAAGATTACTACAATCGCCGAATAAATTCACCAGGTACTACTGTGTTTTCTTTACAAATTTCCATTCAACATGAATAGTAGTTTATTCTTCAATTTGTTGCATTTGTGAATTTCTACAAAATTATTCAGGTTGATTAATGAGTTTCTTCCTTTATAAAAAATGTTATCAACTTGAATGTTTTTTAATATTGATTTTGATTTTATCATGTTTGAACTATCTGCCGTTTGTAAGCAGTCGTTCATCACGCCTATCCATTACTCAAGCACAAGCCCAAAGCTCGTGTGTGGGAATCACCCTTAGAAAAAAGAGAAAATAAGTTTTAAATTGATCTGCCTGTAAGCCCCTGCGCCCACTTCGTAACTTCTATCTGATTTCAGCAACCCAATGTTGCCAGATGACACATATTGAAACCATTTCACAATATTGTTTACATTAAAATATACAACATTAATGATAGTTTACTTACAATTATTGTAAAAATCAAAATACAGAACATACATTTTTGAAATTAGTGTTTTTCGGCAGAATTAAGACTTGTATCGAACTTCTGTAGGCTACTTATTCATCATAGTGTTTATTTTTTGTACCTTATTCAGTTCTTTACCTCTGTTGACTTTTATTTCTATTTACTTACATATTGAATTACAGTCACTAACTGATCTTTAGGTATAATTGAAAAAATTACAATTTTCTATAAATAATCAACATTGCATGAATATCAGCCAACTTCGCATATCACACTAACTTATTACTTGGATGAAATTAATATAATACCAAATATTCTATTTGGTACAACCATAGAGAACAGATTAGGAGAGTAGAGAGTATCGCTTCTTGCTTGCGATTCTTTTCATCGTCGATTTCCTTTTTGATCGTCGATTCCCTCAGTACTTTGTAGTTTCTTAGTTTATTGAGTACAGCGACCACATAATACAAATATATTTCAAATAATATAATATAAATATTACAAATATTTGTATTATGTGGTAGCTGATTGAGTACAGTTTCTTCCTAAAAATGAATTGCATTTCTAAAACAATAGCAAATGAATCCAACGCATATATGAAAATCGGTTTTCAGTTCCACTCTGAGCCTGAGCCCCTATTATTTTACAATTCAAAATGATTGACTACGATAATGTAGCTGATGGGAGGAGCAGTCAGTCAATATGCTGTTTATTGTCTTGTGGTTAACGACCCTGTGCTTAAAACAACTACCAGCGCTTATATTACTCGAATGAACTTGAAATAATAGATGAGCAAACTTGGTTAATGACTTTGACAATAATATTACATAGTGCTGTTCTTGATGGTGTTTCTCGCCACTGTTAATGGCACCTAAAACTAATATCTCTGAGGAAAAGCTTGTTTATCTATTCGAGCACTACTATTATCTAGTTGATGTTGCCTAACATCAGTAATTTAAAATTCCACGTGTGAAATTGATTGTAGCTACTACAAATTTATAGTAATATGGGCTGGTAAACTACACACCCTACTTAGTCTTTTCCTTCTCAACTTCATCATGAACTTGACATTTATTGAAATTGTTCAATAAATTTTTGTTGAGATTGTGAAAATCCTCAAGTTTCAATGGTGTGTATACCGTATACTCAACCTTCAATCCCTGTTGATAGTGAAGTGCAAAAGTGTTTCTAAAAATTATTTCAATATTTTTTTGTTTGTTCTTTCTGCTTCTGTTAGTGATAACTGATAACCATAAACTGACGTAATTCAATTTGCGAACTATGGAAGTTGATGAATACAGTTCAATTACATAGTTGATTACGATGAGAAGGTAGTGAATTGAGTTCATAGTAAATTAGTAATATTGTAAGGAACTGAGTCGATAGTATAGTTAAGTGACAAGTACGTCAGCTCATTATACAATACCAATCACATGCAAAACGTGCACAAGATAATTTTCAATGGTTCGTGGGTTTTTTTAAATAACCTGCCACTACTTACTATAATATATTTTCTGTCCATGTTGACTACACGTAACAGAAGTTTTTTAATTAAAAAAATTATTTTGTATTGCTTCTTCAGTGATTATTTCAATCTAAAGCTCAATTGAAATTGAATCAAATTGAGTGCTTCCTGTTCAATAAGAACAATATAAATCATTTTTTGAGAGGGAAGTAGCAAATGTATCAGTAGCAAGTGTCAAGTGGCAAATGATTTAGTATCGATTGATGACAATCAGTTTTGTTTTGACGGTGTAAAATCCACACAGTGCTGCTGAATAATGGAAATTAAGTAGAATGTCCGAATAAACAAAGCGAAACTCCCACGCTATTCATGCAATAAGTCTCTTCACGCGATACAAACCCCCCCCCCGTTCTCCCCTACCCCTAAATTTAAAGAATGTTGTCTGCCAGCCAACAATTTCGGACACATTTATGAGTCGACGAAAGCATTAAATCCACTTGCTTCATTACTCTTAATAACCAGATTTCGCTGACATGCACTTTCTTTCACATCGCTTGTTTTTTTTGTAGTTCAGAATTAGCGAAAAAGCTTGAAAGCTGGACATGAAAATCGAATCTGGTGAACGGTGTGCCAAATATCTTTCGAATAGAAAAAATATACAAGTAGTGGTAAATTTGTGTTGGCCCACTTTTTCGCCATCCAGATTGCCAACATTTTGTAGTGAACACAAAAACAACTGGTGGAAAATGTCTCGAGCACTGATGGCACTAGTCTGTTGGAGAAGAGTGTCGAAATTCGACTAAGATCAACAAATTGTCTTTGTGAAGAAGTATTCGAGCTGTAAACATGCTGAAGTAGTGTAATATTCTGATGTTTTCTCCTGATATTCGGATACTCCCATAATTATATTTCATGTACTTGTATTTCTAGATTCACACAGTATTTGTATAATTACTTTACATATGTGCAACTTTCCTATCTTTGGTAGTTGATTTGTTAGTGTCACATCGTCGGCAAGATTTACTTTGTAATGTGCATAAAATGTTGGAAAAGAGGAATGATACAGTTTTTGGGTGTCTCAATGGTTGGAATAATATTTATCCAAGTTGATGAATCATTCCATTTGAGGTAGTTCTTTATTGCGCTTATTGAGGTGTTGGTGAATGTCGGGACAATGCTAAGATTGGGAAACAATGGAGATGGTTGGAAATAAAAATAGAGAAATGGGAAGTTTTCAAGTTTCGAATTGAACAATCTCAAAGTCTATTATTTTCTACCACATTACTCTCAAGTGAATTAGGAAACTAGTATCTAAAGATAAATAATGTTGAAAACTTACATTGTCTCATAGGTTGTAGATTGTGAATTTTAATAATTTGATAGCAGACATTGAAATTTGTAGGTAGGGACAAGGACAAAAGTGGCGGGAGAACTTTGCCAATGCTGCGGCAAAGAAATTCACCAGCAGTTGGCAAGGCAACTGTCTACATAGCAATGTCACGCGCAATGAATTCCACTAATAACATGTGACGGAATCAAAAATGTTTAATTATCCGAGCGCAAAGTTGCATCCCAATCTCAAGGTTTCAATGAAAATACCATTGTATGTTATAGTAAAAGCCATTATTTGTGCATTTTTTTCGATTTAACTACAGTCACAGAATAGGAAATTTCTCTCCTATTCTGTGCTACAGTAGAATATTTAGAAACTTTGGTGTAGATCTCACAACTATTTAATTATTGATGATGCTCCAGTGATGGATATGGATTATTTTAGATTTTTGATTCGAGAAGAGAATATGACAAACTCTAGTTGGGGACTGTTTAATAAATATTCAGAATTCCTCATTAATCGAAGTAAATATTCAGTAATCGAAGAAAATGATGGATACGTTTGAATTTATAGTACGTAGTTGCCTACGCCTTATTATTCATTATTCATGTTTAGAGTATGTCCTCCTGCTTCATGAATAGGTCACAATTGTGGAAAATTAGATATTATAATAATATTTTCTTGTGAAATATCATCTTGCAATGTACCAATTGCTCCTGATATCAAGTCTACCAATGTTTTTTGTTGCAACTTTTCGTTCCGTAGCCTTGGATAGTTTAGAATAATCCTTCTTCCTGCTGAGAGGTGAGAGCATCCTTCGTGAAGATTACCGACGGACACTTTTGGAAGCCACTTTTACCCGCGCCCGGGAAAACCGGTTCATGAGACTCCCATCCTTTTCCTCCTCCATCTTATTACCACGTGCGCGCGCACGTGCTCAAATCGCGCCATATTTCACCTTTTGGCGCGATTTCCTTTCCCGCTCACTGTAGTACTGCTCCTAACATTTTATTAATTAAATTGTCTTTCTAGATGCATTTTCAGCCAGATATGATGAGTTTATTTCTTGATCTCGTCAACTAACCAGCATACATCTTGAATTTCTCAATTATTAGCCCATCGATAAGAAATATGCATAATACAAGACTTGAGAACAGGGCATCTGATTCACAGATTGTCTCTATGAAGAAAAGCCTCACTATTTTGGTTGGAAAATCTATCAGGCGTTGCCAATCATTCTCAAGGAGATTAAAATTAAAGTTTGAATTGTAGGAGAGGGAAATAAAATCTTGAAAAAATCTGTTTTTACAGTAAGTTTTGTAGTTTTTAAGTGGTATTTTTCAATCTTTAACAAAAATCACAATCTGTTTATTTCCGTTGTTTAGCCTATTCTACTGATACTGAATATTTTATTGGAGTCTTGCTTTTTGAAAGCAATTATCTTAAAAATATCCTGATGTGGCTGATGCCCAAGGTGAATAGAATAAATGTATGTATGAATTCATTCTTTACACCTTGGTTGATGCCTCCTGAGCCTTAGCTTAACCAGACTCAACTGAACTAAAGTTGACCTCTACACGTACATTTCGTGAGAAATGAATTCGTTGATTTGCTAGTAAGTTATGTCTTGATTGAAACTTTCAAATTAAGTATATATTATGATAAATAATAATTAAACACTTGAGAATTACCAAGTTAATTTATATTTCTCAAAATCTTGTAGTTTTGTAGGTGTGAGTATTATTACAGATGTAGAATCTAGACTTGGCAGTTTCGTTTTCCACTTGAACTTAATTATTATCCAACTATTTTGTAAGATATTTGAAATCTCAGTGCAACTCTATAAGCTAATATGTACTATAGTTTCTACTTTTGTAGTCGTTTCGAACACTACCTTTCGTTTTGTCTATATGAGCTGCTAGAGAAGGACGCTAAGTTGTAGTTGCAGCTCAAGCCTAATCCTACTTGAGTTACAACTAGCTTACTGCACAAACCCGACATGGATTAAAGTTACATGCTGGACTGAACAGTTTCAAGGTGGATTACTGAGCACAGAATTACATTATACCTGGTTCGTAGTTGTGTGCATTTGCTCTCTTTATTTCACACATATCTGTTCACTCTTGCCTTCTATCTTCCACCGCCCTTCAAAATCATTGCCAGTTTGCGCTTACGCACGCGCACACACAGTCATTCAATTATTGCTATCCCTCCAGCACTGTTCCCATCTGCGCAGGCGCGTGTGAGAGTGGACTTGCCCCATTATTTTAAGAGTGTGGCGGTTTGACCTTGAGCAAAGTCAAGGTTCTCATTCTGGCGAGAAGCACTGCTTTTTCCAGCTGCATGTCAGGCCTACTTGCTGGCACTCGTTCATTTCCTCTTTCATCCACATCAGCTGACTGCACAGTTAACTTTTTTATTCATTTCCAACTGCACTTGAATGGAAATTTATGAGCATTTTATGTGTGAGAGGCCGTTTACCTTTGTGTTGGAGATTTATCTCAATTTATTTGAATATCTAACATAATCGTATGTATTTGTATATATAAGGTATACATCCCAACTCACAAAACAATTTTTTTCAAGTCTGTTTCATTTTCAAATTGTAATACTCTCACACAAAATAAAAGTTCTTTTTAATTTTGAATTAGTATGATTCGCATTGTCGAATCATGTCTGACAGAATCATTTATGAAGTTTCAATTTCAATCAAGTCTCAGTTCCTCAAATATAGTCTCTTTCGAGTACTATTAATCACAGCATCTCCATAATTATAACCTTTATCCTGCTGAATATGTAATATTATTATTCTACTGTATTTTTCTCCATGTACGCTTCTCACGATTAAATTGTTTTTTACAGGTAAGGACTCCTTTGCAGTAATCTATTTTGCTGTGATGTGTGTGGTAAGTACTTGAGTTCCCGCTATTGATTCATTGCTACATGTTCAATTTGATCAATATATCTCTTGTATTTTTCAATAACAATAATTTCACTTGTGCTATCAGATCAGACCTTGTCCTGTTAGTTGTAGATTGAGAATATTATAACTTTCAATATGATTATTCACGTCCATCTCGGATAACAAAGTGCGAGATCTACTAATGTAATACTTTTTATTTTTCACTGATTTCCATTTGTCTGAATCTGAAACCATTGAATTTGTATCCACAACTTATTGAGTAAAGTATACAATATCTTGATTTGATCAGTTTATATACGAACTAGCCTATATTCAGCTTCATTGAAGTGATTTCAACAGTTACTCTTATGCTATGATTTCATAATACAGTAACTGCTTTGTTTTATAGCTAATAGGCGGTCTATTGTTTGTTGTTTTAGTGGTTAACCAATCTCTTTGTGGTGAATGACGGCAGGTAGTGTGTGTAGACAACACTCTGATTGATAAAGATACAGATTAGAAAAGATTTACAAAGAGGTTTCACAAAAGTATTCTATTATATTTGAGACCACTGTTTGGAACAAACGTGTACTAGATGTGCATTGATTGCAACTATCTAGGCAATATGACTCATTTTGTATTCATAAAGAAACAACAGAATCATACACGGAATAATGATTACTAAGAACAAAGTTACCACATTCCCGTGTACGTGCTAATAACCACGCACATTCAAAATATTAGAGAAAGTCTGCTTACCAGGATTTTAAAGGAGAAGCTGAAAGTATATATGCAAATGTAGTCGAAGTGTCTTTGAATTTATTGCTATAATGTTGTCAGCAAGTGTTGAATGTGCTTGAATACTAATGAAAGTCTATTATAAACTTGAAGTTTTTCCATTTTGAAATTTGTGGCTGAAGCAGGTTTGTTTTCAAATAAAAAAAAAGGTGTAGCTTGCAAAATATTTATAATCCACACATTCCTGTGTTAGGTAACTTCAGGGAGTGCGAGACTTTGAAAGAAATTTCTCGAATGACTGATTTATCTATCATAATACAAATCATCATGGACCATCATGTTATTATGAAGTTGGTTATAAAATGAAGAATATTTCGGCTGATTTCCCCACTTACTAAAGTCAATTAGTTGTGAGATTCTTCAGTAAATAAATAGCTTTTGATAAAAAAAAAACTTTTGGTAACTGGTTTTATTGAGCTTTTTTATGGACGAAAAGTTCAAAGACTAATAATAAAAT
Organism: Laodelphax striatellus; assembly: GCA_017141395.1. Classification (NCBI taxonomy): domain Eukaryota; kingdom Metazoa; phylum Arthropoda; class Insecta; order Hemiptera; family Delphacidae; genus Laodelphax; species Laodelphax striatellus. The sequence continues at coordinate 36,072,513 of CM029534.1, read as the reverse complement.
GCACTTATTCGAATGTTATAAATTTGCTTGAAGTTGCATGTTTTTGCTGAACAATAATTGAGGCTATGCAGACTCGAACTTATTGATGGAAATGTATAATATAGTATAAGAAATGAAAATCTCATCTCAACCGAAGAAATGAATTTTGGGGGGAAATAAAGAGTCGAATTTAAACATTTTTATATTTTGCCAAAATTGGTTGAATTTGAAATTTTTCATAGCAGTCAAATCAAGACTAGTGTAGTTTCCCACTTTCTCAATTCCTTCGATTGAAGTTTTGTTTCCGACCTTCAATTTGATAAGTGTTTGAGCTTTTCCCTTTGAGAAGATTTGCCAAGAAACAATATCCTATACAGAGAGGTCTGATCTTCATAACTTTACGCTACGAAGAATAGGGAGGGGGCTTTATGATGAAAAATTATCGCCAGACAAAGAGAGGACAAATGCGGCAAGATAACGGCGCGGGCGGAAAATTCATCTCTGGAAGCGCAGATTGTTCTTCCAATGCCTATTAAGTGATGCGGTGGAGGAGAGAAGGGGTGGGTTTTTATGAGAACGATAAAAAGTTTTCGCCCCGATTTGGCTGGCGAAAAAAAAGGCAGCCTTTGGTCTCTTTTAGGCCCTTCTCTACACAGCACCAAAGCTAAAACAGCAACCAATACAGCTTACTCCTTCAGTCTCGGGTGACACTGTAATTTGGTGACACCTAAGATGAGTTTTTTCTTGTAAAACTCCTTGGCAAAGAAAGTTAACATAAATTCAATAATAATAATTATGATACATTCAATTTTCTGAAACGATACAAATTTACAGAAGTTGCTTTGGTGTCTTCCATTGTAGTGATGCTCAGCCGATCCTTTCTTTACGAAATAAGAAGTCGGTGACGTCGTATTAAAGACGTAGAATCTTATTGACGTGGAATTCATTCTATATAATATGTACAATAGTTGAACTGTATTTGATTTGTCGGTTTTTTAAGAATATATATTAAGTGCAATATTATTGTAAATATTTTGAAGAATATTCTCCTCAAGATACAGTTATTTCATATTTCTTAGCAATAATGAATTAATGAACACAATAGTATGCAAAATATAGATCTGATTTAGGCACAATGTAGTAACTGTAGTACTGTGTACAACTGTATCACAATATTTTATTACATACAATGAAGGTGAAACATTATTGCAATATTTTAGTTGGCTGAAATAGCAATTTTCCATTGACAACCATGTACTTGAGAAATGTACTTGAGTTCAAAGTGATTTAATTTTGAATTGAATTGAATTCCTGCCTTTATTTTTCCTTGTACTTGAGAAATGTACTTGAGTTCAAAGGGATTTAATTTTGAATTGAATTGAATTGCTGCCTTTATTTTTCCTTGAAGGGCGAAGTTGAGGCGCAGCCGGCCCCCTCTTACACTCAACCCTCCTATACAATTCTAACTTACATACTAATATAACAGATTAAAAAAAACAACAAATTTTTAAATTACAGGAAAATAATTTTTTTTAAATTACGAAACAAAAAAATATAAATATAATCAGAAAATATTAGAAGGAAGAATGAGATTGAGAAGGAAGAAATGTGTTGAAGTATTAATTTATCACAAGAGTTCCATCTAAATTCAATAACAATGTAAAATAAGATTTTGATTTTTTCTGTGTATCAAACAAACCAAATGGTTATATTCTTGACAATGGGTACTTGTGTTTGCTTTGTTTGGTACTTTTTGCCATCTAAAATGGCAAATCAACTAATTGCTCTCATCATACCCAATTCCTTTAAGAGAAAATTAATGAGAAAGTGAGTGTGAGAGAGTTGGGGGTTAGGGGATGTGAGAGAGCAAGTCACAGTCGGAGGGCTTTGTGTGTAGTGCACTGAAGATCGGCCAACTGTTCAGTGACTGACGTGTCGCGTCAAAAGACTTGATTCAACAAAACGTCAGCAGCCCTTTAGGCTACAGCTCAGCCTCAGCCCATGTGCCCTTTGTTTCTTGATTCAATAATTGCTGCTAGCTGCTCACGCCATGCAAATGCTCCACATCTGCTCTGCAGTTCGTAACGAGGAGGAACATTGCGTCTCTCTTATGTCCCATTTCTGCATATTATGCCATATTCCAGCATGTTATGCCTTATTTCTGTTGAGAATCTCTTGATGCACAAGGGTCGTCAATTTGACAACAAAGGATACATTTTTCCTGTGTGACAAGTATGACTGTGCCAATGTCAGAGGTATTTATGATGGCTTGTTGAACTTCATAAAGAAATATGAAACTTGACATAATATGCAGAAATGGAACATATGAAATGAAAGAAACGTAAAACAAATACGTGCGATGTGCCTTCAGTGTTATTACATATGCAGTGCAACTTTGCATGAAGTTTTATTTTTGTAACGTACTCTTGTGTTTTTTAGTAATTTTTCCATGATATAATCATTTTCAATGTCAACGTTGAAAGTAAAGTGACACTGTTGTATTCATTCATCATTTGATTGAAAAATCTGGACACCCAAAAACATTTAAATTTGAAGGACACATGTTCCATTCGACCTCTAGTCGTGAGCTAAGAGCGAGGTTTTAAAAATGTTACTCTTAGTGGCGAAGCGTGGTATACTAATTTGGTCATTGCCGGGTTTGTTTCCTATCGGAAATATACCCGGCGATGACCAAATTAGTATACCACGCTTCGCCACGGGTTACTCTATACTAAAATTGCACCCTAAAACTGAAGCCTCAGAATTTTTTTCCCCAGATTTTTCTAAAACGAACAGGTCAAAAAAATGAGTTTTCAACATAGGTTCAACTAAGAACTTTGTTAGTATGTGATTTAACCCTTTTCTACAACTAAGTGCGCCATTTAGGCGCATTTTAGTTTCCCGCTATCATCCCATTTGGTAGTGTGGGTAGGTAACGAACGTTTGGAGGCACTGGCCAGATAGACTCTACTTGCCATCACCGAACAATCGGATTATGTCCTAATGCATTCACGCTCTCGAGAATTGAACGCCTTCAATCCCCTCATTAGACCTCTTATCAGATTGTTGCGTGAGCACTCTCCCTTCCCGGTTCATTTCGATCCGATTCCCCCAGTGTTCTACACGTATCACACTTTCTCTCTCTCTCTTTCACCCTGCTTGTTTGTTGAGTCCCACCAACGCGTAGGTAAATTTCTCGTTTACCCTCTCAAACTGTGTCGTGGCGGGCGGGCGTTTATCGCTCACCCGGGTTCACGTCCCCAATATTCTTTGTTACTTTCTTCATAATCATCAAGATTAGACGCACCTCATCCCCTCAACTCTTCTTTGTTCTATTGTTAGCAGTCGTGGAATTAAATTTCCAGCAGTCTTCGTCGTCTGACGAAGTGTGTGCAGCGAGGACCATCTGAATACTGATTAACGCTCAGGCTCAGGCTTTACAAAGAGTGAGCTTTTCATTTGGCTGAAGTTTCAAGTTGTCAGAGATATGAGTGTTTGGTTTTAATCATCAGTGATTGAAATAATTGTCCTGGAACGAATGTTGCAATAATTTTCTTGGCAGGCGAAGGGAAACCGGGCAAATCTTATAGTTGATGATAGCCATTGAATATTTTTAATTCTTAATATTTTAAATGAATGATAAGCAAATACATAACTCAATCATTACTAAGAAAAAAATTACCTAAAGAAAGACATAACTTATTGTAAAGATGAAATTAGAACATGAATATGAAATAAAACACGAAATAAAAACATAACTACCAATCATATTAAAATATTATGAAAATTGGTGACTGTGAAATAAGTTACATAAACCTAGATTTTCAAATGGAAAGGGGAAAGTTTTGGTCTTAAGCCTGTTGTATCTTCCATTAAATATCATTTGTACATTACTAAATAAAGATGAAATAATTGAATATAATATATTTTTGAACACTTTGAATGAGGAAAACGCTCTCTTTGAAATAAAGCACCCAATTAATAACTGGAAGATTTTAGTTTTTTTAAATCTGAATTCATAATGGTATGATCGGGTGTTCTTTTTTACTACAGTATTTCTATTGTAATTTCTAATGTTTCAAGATAAATCTTGTTCTTCTCTATTTTATCAATAAGTATATCCACATTCATAAATTAGAAATGTTAATATAAATAGGCTAACTATTGCCCTTCCATACCGTCATTCATCACTTGATGCTCAGTGTTTGATTTTCAACAGAAGCCTGTAATCACTGTTAATTGCTGCTTCAATCAGAATGTAGACTTTCTAAAGCTAATCTATAATGGCACGATACTCAATTTCTAAATTACTCTACCTATCAATTCAGCAGCTTTCGGGAAGACAATGAAAGTGTCAAACTTTCAAATAACCCGCATTGTTAACGGTAACAATGATTTGGAGAATACTGCGGGCATACACTTATAACATTGGCACAGGAGGTAGATCGATAATCAATTAACATGTGGTGCAAGGCCCTGATAAAGTTGTTAGGGTGTTTTAGATTTTCTGGATTGGTTTTCAAATAAAATATTCATTTTTAAACATTCTCCACTTTCATAGAAAGGAAATTCTCATCTAATTCAATATATTTTAAAGTAATTTACATTTATAAGATTCTGTAAACAAATATTCTATACTTTTGATCAAAACCACATCCCCAATTCACATAGTTCACAATAAGAGCAAATTATTTTTAAGGAAAAACTCAGAATGAAATGAAAGGGAATTGAAAGGAATTTGAATGGAATAGCTACCACTATTATGAAATTACTTCAACTTGAAGCATCAAATATAATATTTCAATTCATGAGAGATTATTTTCTATATTGAGTGGATAGATTTAAAATAGTTATCATTTGAATTGTGGAACTATTGACAACTGCATAATATAATTTTGATGCTTGAAAATAAAAAAAGTGTTGATTTCAATTCAGTTGAAGCTCATTCCTTATATATTATAGTGATGAGAAATGCTGAAGAGAATGGAAAAGCTGTCTGAGAAAATGGGGAAATTAGTCAGTTATTCAGAGTTGATAAAGTTGATGAATCTTATTAATATCAATTACATTCAAATATAGTAAATTAGATGAGAATTTCATTTTTATGAAAGTGAATAATTTTTTTAAAATGATATTTTATTTGAAAACCAATCCATAGAATCTAAAACACCTTTATCAGCCTTATATACCTTTTTTCTGTTATATTATTATATTCCTATTGCAGTATAATTATATTTGCATCAGTATAGATGGGGTTGTAGTTGTGTTGTAGATTTTAGCAGGACTTACAAAGAGGTGATTGGATTATAACACTATTATTATAAGACCCTATACACCCATAGAAGAACTAATAACTGTTTGAAAGTTCGTTTGCTAACATTCAGCCATTTAATCTCGTTTTTGAATCGTCTACTGCAACTACAGTAGTGGCATGTTGAATCGGCATGTCCATTGTCAACCTAGTTAGTTACATGAGTGTACTGTCAGTCTGCTGTGTACTGCCGGAAAGCTCCACGAATTCAACCAGCAAGTGCTCTGCTCTGTGCGGTCAAAGTCACGGTGACAATTGTTGGAACCGACGTAATTACAGGCCTTGCCAATTCCCCCAAGTAAATATAGCCTACTAAATCAGCAGCGCTGCCAGTAAAATGAATGTTGTCAATTCGTCTCTCTACACGGCTTGCCTTCAAAGTGGCCTCCCTATCTCACTCTCTCGCTCTCTTTTCAGCTTGTGTACTGACTGACAACGCTGGTACATCATCGTAAACACATTAACGTGCTGATGGGGTCGAAGATTGTTGATCGATGTTTTCCACCACCGCCTCGGCAGTCAGTGGCGTGATAAACAACCCAAATGTGGTTGACCCACATCTATTCTGTCAATATCTATAAATAATAATCCGCTAACTGTTGCAGAGATTGTCGAATTTGTGCGAGAATTTGGAAAAGTGATTAATACAGTGATAGGAAGCTTTTGAGAAAGTGTAGCTGGTTTATTTTGCTAAGGCACTTGGACAATCAGTAAAACAAGTAGTATTTGGTAATATAAGATACACGATTTAGTGTGTGCATGCATAACTTATACCATCTTGGTACTATCACAGACAACACTATGGTACTATGGTACAGACAACTATAGTTAGTCTATGGTACTATACATTGTGTGGATGACATTTGCCATTCAATTTAATGTTGTCCATGCATACTATGCATAGTGTATTCGCACCATAAGGCAATTCTTTGGTTAGTCTCTGCTTGAACTAGGAATCTCCTTGATTAGTGACTCTGATGTATTTGGTTAGAATGTATCTGTACTTCATTTGTCAAGAATAATGGCCAAACACTGGCGGTTATTCCATAGTGGACAACCAAGGCTAAGCTATTCCAAACCACCAAGTGGCTTACGGCTTGGAGCTACCTTTCCCTCCATTAGAGAGGGATTTGTTTACGTCAGTACTGTTAGCCAGTGCCTCGTAGGGGTCAAGAATTGGGGGTGCATGGTTAGCTGGCTTAGTTGTCTTTATTTCATTAAGTAGAAGAGATTATGGTTTCCTGTCTTCTATGGAGTGTAAATAATGGTGTATAGAGTGAATGAAGCTTGGTGGGAAATGGTTGCTCAATCTCATCAGGTATAATTATTTATTCAAACTAAAATCACAGTATTTTTATTTTTGAACTTATTTAGAATATCAAACTTATACTATTATCGATTGCAAGATAAAAAAATTTTCTAAGAAGAGGATAATCAATGATTAATAAATGATGGCAATCGTGGTATACTCGACCGGTCATCGCCGGGTATATGTCCTATAGGACATATACACGGCGATGACCGGTTAAATTTACTACGCTTCGCCACGGAGCTTCTTTTTAGCTTCAGTTGGAGACTTTAATCTCTGAATTTAAGTCGAAATTAATTGTATGTTTTACTTCTTTACTATAATAAGAGAAACAGATATTATGTACTTTTGAATTAATCATATTCCTCAAAAATGTAATTTTGTAATACTAACCTCTTCTTGAGGTTATTTTTTTTTAGTATTTTTCATGTGTATATTCCTCCCTCTCTTTGATGTGAATATTTATTATGGTAAATAATAGATTTCCAATTTTTTCAGCTGAGTTCACATAGATTTGAATTCTTTTTTCTCAAAAAAACAAGGATTCTCTTTACCACGAATAAATTCTGAGACAGCCGCCCATAATAATTCCATAATAATTGAAAAGTGGACTTACATCAACATCCAGCCGATCAATCAAGCGAAACTCTCCCGACTTATATGACGGGCTTGAGCCAGCGCTGGCTGTTTTCCTCACTGACCATCGACTATTCAACCAACATCGATATTGAATTTATCGACCACCGATAATTATCGACATTCTTTCCCTCCTGAAACAGTACACCCTCTCGAGATCCGTTGTGATTGATCACCCTCACTGCATGCCTTGAAATCTATCTGTATTTTAGTGTTGAGGCTGTTTTAATACTGACTTCTTCACGCCTGAGTTACTTGAACGTATCTGTTTTGACTCATACGTGTGTGAAACTTTCATGTATTGTGTTATTTAGGACTGTAATAAATAACGCATTGTTCAAAGTTAATCTGAGGTGGATTGATTTGTTGTTAGCTTCATCAGACGAAGGTTCGGGGTTACAATGTCTTCGTGGCTCTAAATTTTTCGGAGTGACGGATTATTTTGAGTAGCTTTTTTGAGTTTTTTCACTGCATTTCACCTTTGTGATTTTCATGTACCCTATTCCTACATCAGGTCTACCGTGGCGGAGTATTTTGATTTAAATTATATTTATTTCATGTCTCAATTTCATATACAGATGAATCTTTAGGCTAGTCTAAATCAACCAACGATTTTACAAAATCTGTAATTATAATAACAAAAGAAACTTCGCAAACTAGAAATATCTATAGTTTTCTTAAGTCTTGTTTGGGTACCATCAGCAAAAGAAGAATGCTGATAACTACAATAGTTTAAAATTAGGGTATTTTTATTGTTTTTTTTTTTTTGCTACGAAGTTTAGGAAAAACTTTAAATGAAATGTCATTTGCTACTGTTTATTATTCATTCTCTTCAAGTCAGAAACCTATCCACGCAGCTGTATCTCCTACCTTATCTTTATTATTATTCTTTCGATACCTTCATTATAAAAATTACTAGTTACGTTTTTGTAGATAGAGAGTTGCGTGCTAGTTACGCAATTGTTGTAGAACAATGATGGCTAATTATTGCTGGGAAAATGTAGCCAAGCTCAGTATTTGTTGGGAATTGGTGAATTTGTTAAGGTTGTGTGGGGGAGGAGGTTGGAGGGGGGTGGGGAGGAGGCAGGATGCTGTTGATGGTTGCTGTGTGTAATCCAGTTTGGGACTTATCCTTGTCGGAAAAGCGCTGTTGCCGGATTTTGTTTTTGTCGGGCGTAAACTGGATGCTCCGCTCCTAATGTCAAATTGATAAGAGCTGCCTGCTCTACACTGTAGTAGATAGTATTATTATCGTAGGTGTGCCACCACTCTGTCTGAATGCCTCTCACTCTGGTAATTTCAAGGTTATCTATCGGTGGACCTTGTGTAGGCTATACGTTCAGCTTTCCATCCTCTCACACTTTCCATATTATCTTGTTGGTTCACAATCATTTTTCAGAAAATGTTCCCTCCCTCTTTTGTCAACCCTATACTCTACCAACCGAATGATTACCACCATTCACGATGTATTTTTTCTTTTTTACTCTAACCTTGTGTCTTCACTTGTCTCCACCGATTTATTGGTCAATTCAGGTTGGCTCTGTTGAAGAAATTTATGTCTGTGAATAGGTCTGTTGTTATTGATAACCTGTTTCAGAGTGATATCTCATGAGTAGCCTAAAATATTTCTCATAAGCTAAAATGGGAGGAAAACGTTATGAACTCTCTGGGTGGCGCATTCGATCCTATTGTAAGTAGGTTCTATTGATGAGCGCGAAAATTGACACAATAAATTGTGTGATAGTAAACAAACTCAGTTGTGATGTTGGTGTGAGTAGTGTTGTGCGCTTTCTTACACATTTTCTGCTTGTGCAACTTGAATGGAACTTTATGGATTGGTAGCTGTACACCGTTGAAGAGATTGAGAGCGAGTTTCTTTGTAGGAGGGAGTCAGTGAGTGTGTGCCTGGTAATGATATTACGAGGCCGCTGCGTTCCTCTACAATGCTAACGTGAAAACGCATGCGGTTGGTTAGAGATGAAAAAGCGGCGCTCAGTTGAAGCAGAAAAGGCGGGAAACTGGTCTTTTATTCGCTAGTGCCGGATTTTTCTCCCGTGTTGAACGAGGCGCGAGACAAGGCATGGTGATGAGGAGAAGGAGGAATATTTGCCGAGAAGCGAAGATGTGGAAACTTGGACTCACGAGGAGGTGAGTTTGAAAAAGACGCGGCAAATAAAACCGTGTGCAATAACTTAGAGGCTATCGTGCCGACGTTTTTCTCTGCCGTAATTCCATTAGGGGACTGTGCCCGGCCTAATCTAATCGTGCCCTCTTTCCCGGTTTTCGCTTGCATTTTTTCTCCCGCCATCCACTCTTTTTCCGTTTCATTCCCAACAATTCCAGGCATCTCTTTCCTCCCCCCCTCCCTGTCAACAGTGCCAATAGGGGTGGATGGCCCGACCTCCTTTTTAAACCCAATATTCCTAATGTGCCCAAACTTGGCTAATTTGGATGAGTGCCCGTATCGCATCGCCTTGTCCCATGTCCACGAATCGTCTGTCTATGTGACTCGTCTCCCCCTCCTCATATTATCATCACCAGCACCACCTCCCTCACCCTTCGTGTTCTCATTTTCAAAGAAAACTCTGAAAAGAGCAAAACAGGAGCGGGAAATGTATGAGATAGCTGCTACCACTGGCAGGAAAAGCTCTGGAAGTTCAACTCGTCCGACTCTCAAATCCTTTCTCGGTAATGATCGTTTAGAGGCAAAAAACGGCAGAGAAAAATGCGAGGGGGTTTGCAGTTTTTGCCAACTGACTATCTTTTTCGCTTCCATTTCCTTTCCTAGCTTGTTTAGCTCCACAGCACCACAGCGATTAAGTGATATTTTAAAAGGACATTAAACCAATAATATTTCATATTCTCTCTCTCCGCCAACTTTGCTGGTCTGTTACTAAATAGCCCATTTCACTTAACGATTCTATTAATTTCAATTGTCAATTTGACTTCCAGAAATGGGACTCAAGCTCTTAAAATAAGTTGTAGCATTATTCATAGACTATTGAGCAATTGAGGTGACTCAGCATATTTTGTAGTTTTAATCTAGTATTATATGAGTTTCTGATGGGTTCTAGGTAATTTTGTTTGTTGTGTAGTTAAAGTTGTTATCCACTTTTAACTACTCCGTTTTAAACTACTTATCTAGTCTTTTTGCAGCAATTTACTAAATTAATTAATTGAATTAGCATACTAGAAAATATATATTTCGTATATACATTTTGCCGAGCGTGATGCCATCATGAGCTTCGAAACAGTCAGTTAATAGTTAACGTTAACATAGTTCAGTACTGTAGTAGACTACTACAGTATTATTACATTTCTGAATATCTACTGTAGTAAACTCTAGTTTAATATACCTGCTTATCTCATTCACTTTACTTATATTTTACGTATACTTTACTTTTATTTGCTCAGCAATTTATTGATACTTAATGGAAGGTTTAACAGGCGCCTGAAACTGTCCCTTTTCCATTTTGTTAATTTAGCTTCTAATTTATTCAAATTCACTTCGTTTAGGCCACTCTGCATATTAGATGGGCTCGGATGGGTTTCAAATGTGCTCGACCAAAGGTAATACGAGTGAATAAATCAGTGTGAACTAAAACAACTATCTAGTACTTTGAAAATCAAGCAATCGAGCATTGAGTTTGTATGATGAGATGCGTACAATCATGCAAATTGAACATTATATTAGCATTGGAAGTTGAGTAATAATTTCGCCAACTTGACGTGTGCTACGATGGAAAGCCACTCGAAGTAGTCAGCTGCTAGCGGCTCTCCTAGTTGGTTGGAAGTGTGAGCGAAACAAACAAGCCAAAGAGCTGTGTGGATGGAATTGAGTTGGAAAAGTTTGCACTGAACTGTTTCGTGATAGCAAGTTGGCCAGTTCTATTGTGCAAACTCGCTGGCCTGTCGTCGGACAACGTTCTATTTGTTGCATGATCTGCTAATTTAGTTTGAACTGCACGTGCACTAAACTAAAACAACAACAAGAACAACTAACTATTGGAGAGGACTGTAAAGGAAGGCATCGCATCGCGTGAATGGGTGGTGACTTTTGCAATTGGAGTGAGCAGAGCACTCGAGTGCCGTGCATGTCTAGGCGGCTCTTCTTCTTCTTCTTCTTCATCTTATCTCTTGTTACTTCGCCGCCTCTGGCAATATCCAAACTTTCCAATGGGCTCGGTATTAGGCTCTACCCTCATCAGGTGAACTCGCAACACTGTTGGGGTTGCAACGCCGCCTGCTATAACATTGTTTCGCCCACTCCTCAATTACTTGTGTTGTTCAACACCTGTGAATGGATTCATCATAGTTGAGCACAAACAGTGCATATTCTGAAGGCACAGTTTATTGGGTGTATGTTTCAAAGATATCCAAGAATTTCGATCAAGTGAAAATAGTTTTTAGTCTGGGGCCTTCCTCATATCAATTAGGGAGTCAAGTAATACAAAAAAAAAGGATCAAAGTCTAAAGGACTTGAACACACTAAGTAGCACGGCATATTATACTGTATAAAGACGTTTCAAGTCTAGAATACGTTTTAAGTCTTGCTATATTAAGGACTCCATTCTCATGTATCACCCCTGATATGGTAGTTTTTCGTGGCGAAGCGTGGTATACTTAACCGTTCATCGCCGGGTATATTTCCTATAGGACATGACCGGTCAAGTATACCACGTTTCGCCACGGGTTGTTTTGTTAATTCCGTAGTCACATAAGATTCTGAGTAGATATTGATTCCAGAGACTGTTTCGCAATTACTTTTTCAAGGTGATGCCTACATGAGCCCTACGCTGGTGCGTGATAAATGGAAAGGACTATCATAAGAGGTGCAAATTCCCAACTTGTCCTCCGAAACATAATAGTGATCCGAAAAAATATTTTGTTCACGACTGGAATCGAACCAGGACCTTCTGTTTGCAGATTCCAAATGTTCATCAGTTTTTGTATAATATTTCTTCAGTTTTTGGTAATATCCGAGTTTAGTAATCCAAAAAGAATATCTTGTTCACAATAGAGTCATAGGGATCGAAGCAGGGGAAATTTCCATCAATTTCTCTACAATTTTTTCTTCAAGCTTCATCAATATGCATATTAAATATCATATATGCATAGATTAATTTGCAGATCATCAAGTTTCCTCACATCCAGCTTTGAATACGGGCTTAGCAGAGGTGTTGGTAGTTGGGTACCTTGATGGTGTATCTACCATATCGATTACCACGTAAACTTGGCAATCCCCAAGTAGTGATAGGAAAGCGTTCTTTGTTCGAGGTCCAGCATCTCTAACCCCCTCAGAGCAGCAGCAGCAGCACTATTTTGTGTCCTGCGTCCTTTTTGACAACAAGTGCATGCACATGCACTCACGCACGCGCGCACGAAGTTGCTGGTGGCGGCTGCACGATAATTTCCATCTCCTTATCTCGACGGACCACTTTGGCCTCTTCCTTCCACCTAACAATAAGCTCGAAGCCGTCGTCGTCGTCGTACTTTGGCAACATTGTGTGGGTGTGTTGGCGCGTGCGTGCGTGTTCAAATTAACAGCGTTGCTTTGTGTCGGGTCGGGCCGAGCTGTAGCCAAGGCGCTTCTTCCTTTGAGGTGCTCTCGCTTGATAGCTGCTCGTCGTTCAAGTGTCTTTTGTAGTGTAATGGCGTCGTACTCCTCCTCCTCCGAGCCATTGTTCCAGCACGGCTATCAATTTACGACGAAAATGACTATCATTAACGGCATTGATATGAGAATTTTCCATTTCAGCTGGCAATTGTTGTGTTTTGTAGCGCGGCTGAAACCACGTCTATAACCATTCTCAAGTTGACAAACTTTTGTTTACACATGGCAATTATTGTTGGCCGCAGCACATGCGATGAGATGCAATAAAGTTTAATGTGTTTGAATGTGGCGATGTGACTCACAAAATGATTTTGATTGTTGGCTGTTATGGCTGCGACTATGAGGTCACCGGCACATTTGGAGAGCAACTGGGCAAAATATTGTGTGTACTGAAGAATACGTTTTCATTACAGATCCATATTTTCTCCTGATCTTCTAGTCTTTAATATTGTAGATGAATACATAGGCCTACATTTGAATCATTAAACTATGAAAACATTCTTCTAAATAATGGAACTTAATTTTGAAATGTTTTCTACTAATATTGAATATTAGAAATCCTTTGAAAGCAAGATAAGATAGAAAGCAAATTGATTGACGATTCTCCAACTTGGTCGTTTTGCTTCATCAAAATTATAATGAAATTTATTTAGTAACTAACTCTTTCGTTGAGATTGATGAGGAATTTAGAATTTCAATATTCTCTCAGACGTATTATTGATGTGTTTATGAATTATTCAAGACTGTTCTGATAATTTATGTCTGTATTTTGTACATTTGTAGTCATTTTATTAATCTGAATTGTATTTGAAGTCATCAACTTACATACTTTTCTTTTTTCAGGTGAGTTGTCTTTTTCTGTTGCCCAGACAGGCTACATTCGAATGGGGGTATGTCTCTTCATTTTAATTTCACTTGAGAATCTTTGAATTACAATCATTAGAATGTGATGTTTAATTTCACTGATATCAATAGACGCTCAATCGCTCAACAGTTATTTCTACTATCTTAAAATTCTATTTTCTCCTACTATCCTCCTGGTCTTGATGGCCAACTCCAATTCTGTCTACTCCTACTCCAATTTCTCAATTTTTTTCATCTTCAGTCTCACTTCTCATTCACCTTATTCACAACAGTGTCCAGTTACGTTTTGTTGGACTATATTCTCAAACTTGATGCAGCAAGCATTATAGGGTTCCTCAGGCTTAGCTGTGGTAAGCTTCTTCCCCTTATATCAGTCAGCTATAGATAATCTCGAAGCACATACACTTCTTTGTAGGCGAACCCACACCAGGGAAATGTGCAACATCAGTTTTTTCCTGAAGGTACTGCCCACATGAGCCCTGGGTTTGTTCGTGGGTAATGGGAAGGTACCACTAATGGTAATGCGAAGGTAATGGTAATGGTATCATAGTGGTACCACTAAGTGGGAATGGAAAGGTCAGGGTGATGATGAGAGATGAATTGAACAACTACTTCTTAGGAAGCCGGGACCGGCGGCTTAACGTGTCCTCCAAAATACGATAAAATTATTCTAGATTATTGTTCTGGGAGTGTGATATTAGGCATTTTTAAGGCCAGTTGCATGAAAATCCAATTCAATATAACCTTTGTAAAATGATCTTATCTGACGATATCAATCCAACGAGAACCAATGAACGAATCTCATGTCAATTCAATGACGTCATTTTACGGTAGTTGAATTCATTTGGATTTTCGTTCAACTTGCCGTTAGAGATGTGAATAATTTATATGGTTTTGAGTAATGATAATGAATCACGTTTTACATCTTCATCAGGTAATAGGCGTCGTAAGGTTCTTGTGTATTGGAAAGCAATACTAAGCAGGAGGATGATCAGTGGAAATGGAAAGATGATGTATGAAGTTGCAAGGTCTGGACGTGACCTCGTGTTATTCGTGTAACGAATAGGAGTGAGTGAAAGGTCAGAGTGAGTGAGTGAGTGAAAGGTTGTTGTTCTTTTTTGATGCTCGTTAAAAATGTTGTTTGTTCTTCCTTCACTTTCCAACTAAGAGAGTGTTGTAGCTTGGAGAGCAATACTCGCCAGTCTAATGAACGAACGAATTCTAACTATATCATCATCATCATCCGAGTCGGCGGTACATTTCGTTTTCAACAGTGCAATGCTCACTGCTCAAAGAAGCAGCGTTCGCTTGTTTCGGAGAGTTATTATCTAGATGAAAAATTAAGGAATAGCTGTTAAGAGGCTGTGTTTTAGTGAAGTATGCTTAATAGGTTGTCAGTGATCTTGTTCTCTGTTTATTTGTTTTTCAAAAAGATTTCTCGTCTTGAATTCTATGAACCTCATAAAAATTGAACGAACATTCATGCTTAACCTATAGGCTAACGATATTTATTTTGCGGTAGATTATTGATGTAAATTGACTACATGTACACATGTATGTAGAAAGAGGTCACTCAATGGAAATAGAAGGAGGATATTTTAACGATTATTTTGAACACTAACACTTTGAAGCAACGTGAAATTGTAAGTCATATAACCTATTCAATCTTCAAACAATAAAAATTGTGGTAGTTCTTACTTTTTGCTCTGCAATTTATTGTGATTGGAAAGGGAGATGTGCACAGTGAGTTTTCCGGTAGTACAATATGGAACTTCGTTTATGCGATATCCGATGTAATGATTTCCTCAATAAAAAGTATTATTTGAAAATTCCCTTAAAAAGTACAGTATAATGTACATTCAATGTAATGTCTATTACAAATTTATATTCTGTTTTTAAGAATAGCACAATTTATAACAATTTTTCTGGTCTCTTGGTATTCTTTATATTGGCCTTGGTTTATAGTTTGTAGTTAGTTTTTGTATTAGAAGATTGTTTTAGGAAAGAGATCTTGATTCCCATGAAACCACTTTATCTCTTCCCATATTTATGGACGTGATTGTCATAACCGGTTGTAAATTTCCATTGAAGTTACCAGTAGGAGCCGACAGTTGTCTATACGACTACAGACATGAGTCTATACGACTACAGACATGAGTCTATACGACTACAGACATGAGTCTATACGACTACAGACATGAGTTTATAGTTTTACGTAAACTTGGTGAAAGGTTTATGTAGAATTGATTGGGCCCAGGGCTGCTGGACTCTGCTGCAGTGGAGACGGCGGCTATAAATTCAAACGCCGATAATCCATCTTTATGCCGTTGAAAGTCGTATGAGCTGCTGGATTGATTTAAACTTCAATTAGTTGACAGCAGCTGGCAAAGTTGTATGCAGGCAATGGACTGAGTTGCTTGCAGTCGAGTGGTCGGTCCTTGGGATATTATTTGCGTTGCGTTTTGCTGCAAAATGACCGCCAAGGTCTGCACCACTGCCAGTAGTGGAAGAGAGAAAGTAGACCGAGGTTGGAGTTTGCGACCTGTTTTGTCGATTCCAACCAAGGGCTGATCACCAGGCCACGATTTTCAATGTACTTTACTACCGGACCAGAAAGGAGCTAACATTATTTTCATTACTTTACCTAGCGAGTATTAGCTATTACCAGCTAAAATCTAGGTTCTAGTTAGCTTCAACATTATTTTACTTGAGACATACTTAGCTGGCTTACTTTAACTATTGTCAGATTCAATCTAAGTGTCAAGTTACTTTATTATTTTGTTTAGCTAGTTGTGCTAAGGCACCAGGGATGATAATATTTTTACAGATTTTGAAAATGTTCAAAGTGTATACGAATTCATCCACTATGACAGGGGTGCCCAACCTCTATTAATCAAGGGCCACATTGTCAACATTCAATGTATTGTAGTGGATAAATTCTTATACTTTTGTACGTTATAAACTGTAATTAATTACAGTATAATGATGATCGAGTTGCTTTATTTTTTTGCTAATTTTCAATCGAGTTGCTTTAGATAAAGCTATACATACCAGCTTCAAATTATTTTGTTCAAATTGGAAGTTTCTGCTAAAATTCTTCTTCCATCTTTCTTTTCGACAACCAGCTCCCTTTAAGGATCTTACACATGGAAAGAATCCAGTGAGAAAAAAGTTGATAATGTTATGGATAAATTATTATTATTTTCTTATCATACTTCATAATAGAGGTCTTTTTTGACTTGACTAAATATCAAAATGTTATCCAGCAGGTTCTAGTTTCCATACCGAACTGCGTATGAGCGCGATCGGTGAATCTGTAGCAGTTGAATGTTGATGTAGTAGTTGAAGAGTTGAACAGTATGAGGATTGAGGAAGATGGCTGGCAAGAAGAAAGATGGAAGAAGAAATTGAGCAGAAAGAGAGTGATTTGTGGGATCCACCTTCTTCCACTATGCACAAATTGTATAGTAGTGGTAACCTGGAAAAGAGCAATGACCGTATACCATCACTTCCTTCCCAGCTACTTCTCTTCCCTCCCCCTCCGCCATCCATTTTTCAGGCAGCAGGCTCTAGATTCGGCTGGTCCCGTTGCCTTGTTCTTCTACCAAAGTCGGTTTCGTTCTAAAACTCAATTTAAAATCTTAGAATTTCTTATTCGCATTTTGGTATTCTCAGTTGTAGTTTTAGCTCATATAAAGGATTCAATACTGTTTTAACGTAAGAGAGGGCTTTGTTTTATAATAGAATATCAATAAAGCTTTATTTATTTGTTACTATTTTGTCAGTGGTTATAATGATATTTTATTCTTTTATTTGAATAATAGCATTCACGTTTATGAGTGTCATGCTGGATATACAGTTGAACCATGGATATTGTACACAATCGCTCTATGTTGAATCGTACCCTTTGATCTTTTTTACTGAACGTATAGACAAACAAGAACTATATTCAATAATAAATAGGAAGGCTAGAACAAGAAGATCGATGAATATCGTAGAATTGAATAACGATTAGGGCTACGTAATCGGCTAAGCTCAATCTTTTTCAAACGAACAAATAGATTGTATTTTTTTTTAGTACTTTTACTTTCTTGGATAAACATTGTATAGCCAACATTTTGTGGTAAAATTATGTGGTGTACGGTACTCAAAACACCGAATATATAATATTAAAAGAGCAGCGAAAATCTGTAGTTGTCAGCCTATGAACAAAGTACAAAATAAAGTCATTCATCTACCTACATCTATCTATACTTTCTACAGTTTTAATCATCAATCATCATCATCATCAGCAACATCATCATAATCCATACACCTCTGTTTCATTTCTACACTGTTGATCTGCCTTTCTTTTGGAGTCTTGCATTTAAGATTGTTCCTCGTGAATTCAATCTATCATCCAGATAGATATCCAGACAGCATCTTCCAGAATCAAACTTGGTCCGATCGTGTTTCGTCGTTCAACTTTTATCTTTTTTCTACTATTCTCGATTAGGAACTATTCAGAATCGTGACTGCTCATCTCTCTGCAGCGTCTAGCTCGCCTATTATTTCCATTCTAGCCGAAGATCACGCCGTGTAATATGGTCGTCGTTCGACCTTTGCGCTATCTCGTGGATATTTTGACGATCGAGCCAGCGTTGTTGGTTCATTCCGAATGCCGTCAATGCTGGAATTGGACCGAACTGATTGCACAATAAACGTTGTTGCACGGCATCTCTGTAAACTCTGTTCGGGCATTTTATTGTTCCGTACCAAATCGAAAACGATTCAGCTGAAAACTCTGCACTATCGAATACGTTTTGTACCGAGTTGAACTCACGAACTCATTTCTTATCGATTCCAGAGAAGAGTTCGATAGGAAAATCGATTGAAAGAAACTATCGGAAATAGTGTTCAACATCATCCGATAGCATGTATTACACATTTTTCTTGTGTACAGTGATCTCTTGAAAACACAAAAAAAGGAATAGATGCTCAAGTACGATCTGGAGAATTTCAAGTTGACAATCAACAATCTATATAAAAGTGAAATGGCACTCACTCATTCATCAGCAGAACTAAAAATCTACTGAACCAGATGCGTTCAAATTTGGCATGCATGTACTAACAGTTGGAACCTTCAGACGTGCACTAAGAACGGATTTTGAAAACATCCCAAAGATACGCCCAATATTCGCGGTTTCCTAGCGATTTTGTGCGTTTTCTCAGTTTTTTTCGAGAACTAATTGACAGAAAATGTTGAAATTTGTTACTTAGGGGTTCATTTTAGGTCTAAAAATAATCTGTTCGAATTTTTCAAAGATTCTCCCAAAATTACGCCAGAAATCGGCGTTTTTGCAGTTATCCTTGCGTTGTCAATGCGTTTTTGCAATTTTTTCAAAAACGACTGAACTGAGAACATTATTATTTAAACCTTACACACAGGTTCAGCTAAGGTATAAGAAGAATTGAATTGAAGTATTATCATCAATATCATACATTCTTCAATGTATTGTCTTCTTGAGGTAATTTTTCTAAAATATGACATTGTCTCATACTATCATTTGTCTGTTTGTATGTAATTCGTTCATGTTAGAAAGTATCATTTCCCATTTCCAGAATTATTTGGTCACTTTATTTCTAGTAAACAATCTTAAGTCAAGTTTGAAAACGTGTCGATTTCTATTCCATCTCAATTCCGTACAAGTGCTTGGAAGCAAAATAATGAGATCTGTTGACGAAATCTGAGTGTAATCGAACCGAGTGATACTTTGAAAATAGCTTTCAACCGGCTCGTCTGTAATGGCGCTAGCTACTCGGTAAACAAGAGGCTTTTCATTAGTTGGCAAGCTGGAATTTCCTTCCGAGAAAGGGCTGCATTCATTCTCCCAGCCGGAAATTCCTCGACACCAACTCCCTTCAATCGCTATCATCCATGCCTTCTCTACTTTCGCTTTGTTTTCCCCCAGTATTTTGATAGTCTCCCTTATATTGTGCTCTTTGCTTTCTTTACTTTATCATCACATTTTTATCAGCTCTGAAGAATAGCATCATCTATCAACCATCTTTAGTCTCATCCCCCTACGAAGTCTAGCTCCATTTCCAGATATTTTTCTTGAAACATACTTTCAAATAAGCCTACATCAATATCAAAGTAGGCTATATGTAATTAATAGTCAATCAAAATTTATAAATAGTAGATTTATTATCCCTGAAATAGTGGGAATATTATAATACAAATATGTCTTCTCCGAAGCATAGAAAAACCAGGTGTTTGTATACTTCTACATTACTTTATCTGAGTCAGAAGCTAGTCCTATAATCCACTTTTATTGTTTTGTATAAAAATTCAGAAACAAATACTACACTGTATTTTGATTGAGTAAATCTTCTCATACATCCATTATTATTTTTAGTAAATTCTTTCAATTGAACTTCTCCATCCTTCTTTTCAATTGAAACGTATTTCATCACTAATTTAAGTTAATGTAAAAAGCATTTAATTAAAGACGAACCATACATTTATTGTGTCTGGTGTTAATTCAATCAATAAACTTTCAAACACAATAAACAAACAATCAATGAAACTTCTTTATTAAACAAATTTCTATGTGAGTTTTTCTAGATAGACACTGACTGCTGTTGAATAAATGTGGAATTGCTGGGTAATTGTTGAAGTGGCACTATAAAAAATGAAAGGTTTTGTTGTGAGTGTCACGTTGTCGCGGTGGGGGGGGGGGGGAAGGGGGTGAGTAACAGTGGCTGATGTTAGTGGTGCGTGGTTGGTGTGAATTTGTCACGGCCTGTGTCGGTCGACCTTTACCGGCATGACGCGTGATTTAAGCATGCCGATCATGCACGCTCATGCTACTGCACATGCCGGGTGGTGGCCTCTCATTTTAATTGCACCCGTAATGACGTGGATTTCGTGTGCTACTCGTTTTTCTTGTCGCCCGCTCACCCACCGCGTCAAATACCCCACTACCTTGCCAATCATTAATTATTTGTAAAAGTAACTGAAGCAATAGAACTTTGATTTCAAATTAATTTGTGGGACTCTGTTTCTTTCATAGTCTGACAATGTTCTAGGTGTTGGCTGACTAGCTATCTCTCACTAGGTGTCACTCACTAGGTGCGAAAGTCGACGGATGTATTATTTTCAGCTTCGAGTACTAATTTTGAAGTTGGAAAATAATGTGGCAAGAAGTGCCATTCAATGAAAATGAAATATTTTCACATTAAGTTACTCACGTTATTGTCAATAGACATATCAAGTCATCCACATTTGTCATTAATTTGTATTTGGGTTATTTTTATAGATTGGAAGAGAAACAGATTTGGGCCAAATTCCCTTCAGTTGTAGCTTCCCTCAATTATTGTATTTTGTTAAATAAATGAATAATATTTATTAATAATAAATATTAAATAATAATATTCATTTATTCAGTAATGTGCAAATGATAGGCTACTTGATGTAAAAGCCAACAGGCTCGCGCCCAAAACAGTACAATTTGCAAAAATAATCCAAATCTAGGTTATGTAGCATATTATAGGTAAGACTTCAATAATAACCGCTACAACCAAATTCATATTTCAATTTCCGGTTGAATTTGAATGTTAAAGTAGATTTCTGTTTGACTGAACTACTCTACTCAACTGTTGGAGATATAATTTAATAATGCTTGATTTAATTAACTAATATCAACTGGGCACTGGCTAGAATTGATGAAAGTTGGAAGCTTTGAGTGTAAGCATGTGTTGTGTTGAGCCGGGTGGGGCTGTTAGTAGAGCCAGAAGCAGCGAATTGTCCGTGTCATAGGACTGTTTAGTTTGGGTCGATGTTTGGAGGCCCCTCGCAATCGCAATGACAGATGGCCATTGAAGCCCGGCCGTTGGGCGCCGAATTAATAAATTGGACCTGTCGCCGTGTTTCAGCCCAGGCCGCCACATTTAACAGGTAGCCAGCCTTTCTGCACTTGAGGTGTCCGTCCCACTTCTCAACATTTTATTTCTTCCATAAATCAAGCGTCGAAATTGCGCCCGTTTCTTTCTGTCCAGTTTTCAACTCCCTCGCTGTTATTCGGCCGCTTTTAGCCAGCCGTTTGTTGCTATAAATTTCAGTTGAGTACAAACTGCTGTTTCTTTGTAATTCCAATCTCTCAGCTGTAGTCTACAATATTGTGTGTCTCTCAACATGGTTTATGAAGATTGTGCTCTTCGCTCTCCGCAATTTTCAGTCTACGATTGCTGCCTATTAAACAATTAAAATGTCATCCATTTCCACTAGCGGTCAAAGTTTTTGATGGTTTGATACTTGAGTCAAGTCTTACTTCCCCAAGCTGCAGTGTTATATTGTGTGAAGTTTATCTCCTCCTATTATTTAGTAATATTATTTAGTAAGGTTATATTTCATTCATTCATTTATTTGAGCAAGGACTGATAAACAGGCGTTGGTCCAAAACTTCTGTTGAAAACTTTACTCAGAAAAGTCCTAAATTTGATTATGTTAAACATCTCTTGGTCATAATCATAATACTGTGTATGTATATTTTCTTCAAGGTCTGATAAAATTTGATTTAATATCATATAATTTTGAAGATATGGCTGTTTTAAGAGTTAGTACACTTTAGTTTTGCGTCTGAAATTGACTTTTTGTTTTTGTTATTACAATTCATTACAGCTTTTACCATGTTCAACTTTTATAAGATTTTATCCATAATGCCTGCATCATATTAGATGAATTCTTATACACTTTTATCAATGTGAAAAGCTGTAATGATTTAATTCATTGTCAGTCCAGGTCCAGGTTTCTTAGCAAAGTGAACGCGTTATTTATATAATTGTGAATTATTCGGACTAATAATTGTGAATAGTTCGGACGAACTCTATGTAATTATTCGATTATTACCAATATTAGAATATTAATTTAAAAATGAATCCCAAGAGAAGGTGTTTTCTCGATTAGTGTGTTAGAATAAATATGTTTTTATCAGTACCTACTCCAGTGAAGTAAAAATTTTATTTAACTACTTGTATGTGACTGGATAGTGCATCTATGTTTTGACCGAAGGCATGACTAGAACGGAATTATGAATTTTGTGGCCAGGCCCCCGGTTTTAATCATCGTTTGCGGCTCCTGAATGATGTCTTCGATGCTAGTCTATTACCGAAGATCAATATGAGCAGAGCAGGGCAGAGCTGAGGGTCAACTCATGTTGTCAGCCTGTAATCTAATTTGTCGCACCCTTCTGTGTATGGCACAACGACTTGCCTCATCAGCCCTTCATAGGGCATCGGCCTCTCCTTCACACATGGCATCATCGGGGTGATGTAACTCTCTTTAATTCCCTGATCATACAAACAACTGCGAATATTGTGCAAAAATTAACCAGCTATAAAAGTGAGAGTTAACTTTACAATTCATTTGAAGTTTTTGCATAAGCTTTTTGCTTGTGCGTGGGTGATAGGAAGGATAATTTATTCACTATTACACTGGTATTACCATTATATGTTACAGTTCTGAATTTTTGGATCCATAACGAACTGCGAAGTTAACACTAGAATTGACGACATGCAGTCAAATTTTACTGTGAATAACATAAATGTTACTCACTGTTGATATGTTACTGTATTTTTGAACCATTATCTTACTCAATATGATGTCAGCTATTGGTGAATATATTACAATGGTATTACCATTACGTCACATTATTTTTATCACATTATATGGTATTTTTGTTACCATGATCTTACTCAATGTGGCAGCAATTTATCTTTATAAATATAGTTATATACATTCTATTTCACAAGACGAATGTATTAAGTGATGTTTCTCAATTGTTGTTGACTGAATATGTTCTTTTCCTTATAATTCAGGGGTTTTTTATACTAGAGTAGTATTTTCAGTAGTTGTTCATGTTGGGTCTATCGTTTGCCAAACTTCATACAATACTTACGTGATCTTCTTATCTCAATAATTGAATTTTTTATGAAAAATTGAAAGATTATGATGAGCGACGATTAATTAAGCTATTAAATTCTTCTGAATTTCTTCAATTAGTGGAAGATTTCGGTAAAAATAAGTGATACCATTACGGTAACCACGTTCTCTTCAAGCGTCATTGGATCAAGAAACTTCCATTAATTATAATTATTATCAGTGTTGGAATTTGGTTGGTTTAGATAAAAAGAATAAATTTATTTGTTCCATTTTTAATACTTCACGATAGGTAGATTATTTTGAACTGTTTGTTGAACTATTTCGAGAGGAATGCAGAGTGGTTTTGCGAAGCGTGAAACTTGAGGAATTGCAAAAGCAGCTTGACAGTTGAACTGAAAATATGAACTCCTCGCCGTCAATTATTATCGATGTCAAGGCATTCAAAGTCGCCTTGAGTAGAACTGAACGAACGACTTGCTAGAAACGAGAAGCTTGAAGTGTCTACATGTCTAGCTAGCATCAGGTGCATTTACTTGTTTCTTTGATGTTTAGTCAAGACTTATGACTGAACTTTTGTTTTGTCGTACGTGTTTGAAGCTCTGAGTACTGTGAATAGTTCTGTTGCCAAATTCTAAGCAAGCAACTGAACGGGGAATAATTGGTGGGGGGGGGGGAAGTTTGGAGAGAGAGAGAAAGAGCATGACCTTGTTCTAGAGTTGCGAACGATGTTGTCCTAGGTCGGAAACGCAGCTGCTATTATAATGTACAGTGAGACAGAGAGAGCGAATTGGGGAGTGAGAGAGAGATTTTTGAGAGAGCGTGCAATAATTATTGTGAAATGTAATTGCTACTGCTAAATGTAACGCAATTGCTACTGAAGAGTTTAGAGGTAATAAAAGAACTATACCGATGGCCTGATTCCTATGCAATATTTATGTGTTGGTTGTTTCATGTTTTTCCTATTCAAATTGTGGTGTGTTTTATAGCAGTTTTGTTACTTATTACATGTTTTGTAATGGATTCGGCCGCTTTTAAAGACTCGCCTATTTTTTCTGCTTTGGAATTCAATTCATGTCAGGGTACCTGTTTTTATTCAAAGATTGAAGATAAATAATGTTTTGGTTCAGTTCAATTTTGATAGAAATAGAAACTCGAAGCTAGTTGCAAACCAATAATAAAAAAATAATAAACTTGGTACATATTATTTTTTCTGAATATCATAAAAGTTATATTCTTACTTGAAAATGGAAATATTGGATTTAAAAGATCAGTTAGAATATAGAGAATTGTAAAGGTGTAGAATATATAATGTTCTATTGTATATTGTACGAGCTATATTTTATACGTTGCAAGGTGCAATGTGCAAAGTAAAAAATTAGTTGTAACTTTATTTATGCATTTGGCAGTGAAATGAATAGGGTAGACAAATGCCAAATCGTCTGGGGGACCTTGCTTTCTTTCTCTCTCACTATATTGGTTTCTCTCAACTACCACTGTCACCTTTTATCGTGTTGTGATGGTGCATTTCTGATGTTGGTTTGATTTTTGGCTTGGGGCTGTGTGCAGGGGGTGGCGTTAGTACAGGAATGCGTTTTCGCTCCATGTAGCTTGAACGATAAAAACTAGTGTGCTCGTGCACTCTGAATTGTGCTGCTGCGATATTTTGGCACAAGCCGAGCTCCAATCCCATCTCAACCCTCTCACAAAAACACCTATCATCGTTGCACTCGCTAGAAATGCTGTCAGTGTTTTTTTTTTGCTTTCTGAACGTGTAAACAATTTATCAAGCGGGGTGTATTTTTGGATGTGTTTTCTCAAATATGAAAACTTTGGCTCTCTTTCATAGGGCTCTTGAAAATTATTTCATGTCGTAGCACTCGGTGTTGTTATTGCATTTTATGTTCAATGTTCTATTTGCTATGTCCTACACTTTTGCGCTGATGTTCCAATTATTATTGACGATAGATAGATAGCCCCTCTTCCACTTAACCCACAATACGGTTTATCGGATTACATCCACAATACGGACGATACGGATTATCATACTGTGATTATTATAGGACATGAGAATTATCATACGTAGTGATCATTAAGTCTCTCCTCAGCTCAGTAGCTGATGAGATGGAAGTCCGAGCAAGTAATTAAGAAGACTTGTGCTGGGAAGTGAGGTGCTGGAAGTGAGGAAGAGTCCACATTGCTGTATTTTCAGAAAATTGAAAATTTTCCGATACAAACAAACATTTGTACTGATCTTGGTAAGAGATTGGAATATTCTGAATGATGTAATAATTTCATTGCATATTTCACGGCGAAGGGACAAAAATTGCATTTTTCAGCTCAACGGTCCAGGAAAAACATCGATAATTGAAATTTTTGAATTGAGAGTAATTATAAATAAATATTTGGTCGCTGATTGAAATTAAAAAGCTATAAATGATAGCTGCTTAATTTTGCTGAGGATTGAATTACTTCTCTGCAGTGTCTTATAATCTTTAAAGTGAATAAAACCTGTTACACTGTGAAGACGTTATTGTATGAATCCTTTAAAATTATGAACATTGTAAAATTTAGTAATGAATAAATGGTATTATAATAATAATAATTTAATTTCAATGCACATGCCTTCACAAAATGAACTATCTATTCTATTATAATCTGTGAGGCTTCATTCATTGGATATCATCGTCCTGTGAATGGAAAAAATCCAGATCGTTCTTCCAACACTGTTCAAGAGTACTTACTGTTTGTAACAATCTAGAAGTTTTATTACTTGAGTGCAGACTCGTGATAAACGTTCTCTTATACGTTCAGAAGGAACTGCAATTCAGAAAAGGTTTTATTGTTGAGCAGTAGAACTCTCTGGAATGAGTATTTCCATCTACAATTAATTTCATTGAACTTCGCCTTTATGAAGTCCTATAATAACGATTCCCTACAATTTCGATATTCAATATAATATGATATAATAACGATCATAGTCTGGAATTTGAGCTGATTATTTTTTAATCTACATAAATTAAGTATATACAATCTGAGTTCTCTCAGCTTGCCAGGCAATCCCTTTCATAAGATCTGGTTTAATATTATTTCACTAAATATTGAAATGGAACGTTTTAAATGTATTATTTTTATTCTTAAAATCAAAGAAGAAAGAACTACAATTCAATTTAAAAGAACTCCAGTAATATCAAATTATACATTTTCTGTCAGTCCTTTATAGATCTCTTATTTTCAGTCCAGTATCTGGCATGGGAATGAAATTGGCCTATGATTATTTAGAAGAATAGCAGTGATTTCCAGCCTTATTCAAGTAGTGCATTTGCCTGAAAGCTGTATTACTTTCGTTTTGATTTCGACAGTAATTCAATTTGGTAATGGAAAATAGGGAATCAGTGGGTGGGGCCGGGCGGTGCTATTGCTATGGTGGAAACATTGATGATGGTGAGTGATGTTGGGAAATGTAGGGAGGGCGGTGGAAGTGGGAGGGGGGAGCTTGGCCTCGACCCTGGCAACTCAAAGGGAATCGATATTCTCTTCTCACTCCCACATTACTGTCTCTCACTCTCTCTCACGCCTTGCATTTGTGGTGGCTTATCACTTATCTCTCACTCAATGTGTTCATTATTTTCAATGCATGCATTCGTTTGTTTATTTTTATATTCGGTCAATTTAGTTCATTAGTTATAGCTTCACTTCATTAATGTGTAATGTGGCTTATTTTGGTTTGACCTCATGTAGCTGTAATTCGTCAGCTTGTTTTCACATTACATGGACTCAGAATAGAATGGAGGGAGGATACCTATTCACTTTCTCTTCAATGACCATCCAACAAAATATGGTTGTTCATGATGTGACGAATGATGTAATTTAAAAATCATTGATGATATTTTTTGAGAACTATGAATTATTACCTAGATCCCCAGTATCATTGATCTCGATACAAATCATATTGAATTAATTATACATAATTTCAATACCATATACCATCTTGCTATAACCATTTCCGATGTATTTCAGATATTCGGAACAAGAATATCTTGAAAACATCAAACTTTTTACTGTATAATAAGTCGCTGTTACTAAATAAAAACTGTATTTTGCAACTCCGAATTATTTGTAGGCTATATTACACAAACAATACTATGTTATACAGAAACTTAATTAAATATTCTGATGAATAACTTCTTCACATGAGTTTAATTGAATATCTGCAATCAAAATTTAAAATTTGATTCGAAAATTTCGAGGTGCCTACAAAATGTTCTTCGCGATTCCTGTTTTTATTCTGTTTCTCAGCAAAATGGTTTTAGTCAATATGAGTGAAGCCTGATTTTGGCTGGTGGCTGGTCGATGCCGCCGCGTAAAAAGCACGCCTCGTGACGAAAGATGGCTCTGGAGAGATGCCAGGCCATTCGTGGCTGTTTAGATTATAATTTCGGCTCGGATTATAATATAAATATTGTAAGAAATAGGACGAACGCTCGCTGCTTTCACACGCATATAATTCACCAGTCTTTTATTTGAAAGTTGAAGCCTACTAACATCAGCTTTTATAGCCGTCAGAAAAATTTATTCTAATACGACTTGACTAAATAACATGATAACGTTGTGGTGAAATTGAATTATATAAGGATTTTTTAGCGTTTCTTTATATTATTACTGTGTTGTTTACATGTCAACTTTACATTTTACATGTAAAATTTATTCGAATACGAGTTGAATGAATGTCAGTAAACATGGTAGCGTTGTAGTGAAATTGGATTGTACAGTATTCAAAAGTTTTTAGCTTTTCTTAATATCATTATTGTGTTGTTTACATGACACATTTGAGTGTTTGATTTTGTAGTAGGCTACATTATTTAGTTTTTCGTCTAATTTTATACAGAATTACTAGCTGAAAGTTTTCAGCTCACCGATCCCTATTTCATATTTGGTCTAGTCGATTGACGTTTAGTATTAAATTTCAATGATAATTTCAAAATTGTTCATTGAAATTATCATTTTCCTTGGAAGTTATTCGTTACCATAACACATTGTCAATCATTTGTCAGAAGACATCTGCCTGATAGAACCCCGTTTGTCCCCCGAGGGTAAATAATGTAAATTGTCTTGGAGTGAAATACAGCAGAACTTGAACATCCCTTGAGGGTCAATCAAGCAATCTGGGGGAAGACACAGCAGTCTGTGACCCAAACACCACATGACGATGTCGTTGCAGATGGCGACTAGAATAACCCAAGAGCCTCCCATCATGCTCAGGATATGCAGCTTACACCTGAATCGATTTCCAACAGACCGTATGGTAATTGTGGGGGTGTACGGTAATTTGAACCTGTATGATACTAAGCAAGGTGGTTAAGTTTTGGATTCATATAAATTGCTCCACTCTAAAAGATGTTTTTTCAATGTTGTTGCTGATTGCGCTGTACTCTGATACGCGGCAACAAGTGAATAGAACTGAGCTCTGAATTCACCGGGAAAGTGAGTGCTACTTGCACATAGCGTTGATGTGCTAACGCTGGGAGCTGTGCTTGCTTGCTTTACACGCTAGCCGTGTGTGAACGACCTAGTTTTCGTGTGTACCCGTCATCCATCTATCGATCCACCCACCAACCCTCATACTCACTCGCTACCCTCATCTTTTACTATCACTTTATCGCGCCGCCTTTCGTCTCCACCACCAACATCATAAACAGTAGTCTATCTTTATTTTCGCTCGCCGCTTGATAGACACTTGTCGCTGATGAGCTGCTTCTGGCAACGACCAGTGATACGCTGGTGGCGGCCATCACAGTCCTTCTCTTTTACCACCATCAATAATTCAGGGTGCAAGGTTTTTGGAGGCTGTTGTGTGATAGGGCATTGACTACATCTCGAGTGGCTCTACAGATTATGGGGTTCTATGTTTAGGTTGCTCTGGGTTGTATCAAGCAAGATGAGATTTTGTCCAAGATCTGCACAATGCTAACGAGGAACGATCAGCTGGTTGAAAATGTAATTGGAAATTGACACTGTTTTTGAGTAACTTCAGTGCTGCCTGCCAAACGTTTTCCAAACAAGCGTTTTTGTCCAAATCGAATCTAAACGAAGAACAAAAATTTTTTTTTTGTATTAATCGCTTAATTTCTTGTTGAGATCAACGCCAACATTGGAAATAACGAGCCAGTAAGAGGCCTGAAAGCTGGATTTAGTTGCCAATGAGCTGTCTGGAAGCTGAACCAATAGGATACTAATAGCCAATAGGATACTAGCCAACAAGTGGCCAACGGCCAACAAGTTTGATAAATAAATTTATAAAATTGGATCTACAAAATCCCCCTAGGACTGTTATATTATTCAAATTTTGTCTTCCATTTTCAATCTCATCTGTGTATGATAGGAGACGTCAGGATAATCCCCAATTATATGACGATGGTGCTACACTTGATTTGGATGAAATGCAGGTAGAGGAAGTCAATTTCGCACAACACATTTCGTTACTGGCAATGGTGTCTGAATGCTTCTCGTATTATTGTGTAGACGGATTTCCTTATCTAGAGGTGACACGCGCCTTAAACTGTCATTGGCACCTCTCTCTATCTATCGACCTGTGCCGTCACTCTGTCTATTGGTTTTACGGCGACCTTTGGGTGAAAAAAAAACCACCTGCTTTACAGGCGATCAATAGATAGACCTTTAACTCTCCCTCTCTTTCTCTCTCTTTGCACACATTCTCGCTCACTTAACTTCAGGGCTCACCTCTTCATTAGGCCTAAAACACATAGCCGATTACGATTATGATTATTAGCCTACGCCCTTATCTTGGAAGCACGCAATGATAAGCACCTTGTGTTCTCTCTTATCGTTGTGAACTTACTTTGTCTACATCACTAGACTTTGTGTTTTTACGACACCCGTACAACATTTGAAGTTGAACGTGCGGGCTTTGAACCCCTCTCGTGTTGTTAACCCTCATTCTAGAAAATAACATAGTTGTCGGGTTTGGGTGATCGTTGCTTAGTGATAGTAGGCGATTTTAGGGTTGTTTCTTCCTTCATGTTCAAAACATTTGGAGAATATTATCGCGTAGATATTAAGCTTTACTTTGATGTTATCGTTATTTACGAGACCACGTTATTTATCAGCTAATTTGCTGTTGTCATAGATTATGATGTATGTAGAGTGAAGACTAAAACATATTCATACATCTCCATGTAAGATATGATGTTTGATAACAGTTAGATGTTAACTGGCACTGGATTAATTATTATAAATATTTATATAAAATGAAAACAAATTGAATAGAAGTCCTCTCACGTCCTCACTCCATTTAACAAAGGATACTCTATTTTATTTGTAGGATAAAATTGTTTTATTTTGTAAGATCCTAAAAATACTAAAATTCATATAGTTTTGTTCTAATCATGTAGTTTTTTTATTTGGATCACATTCAAAAGACCATACATCCCCATTATCATGGGTTTTTCTTTATTGTACTTTACCATTAGGAAATCATTCTACTTGAATGCAATTTCGTGTGAATACTAAGTTGAATTTCTCTTCTTTTTTCAGGTGAGATGTGATGCCGTTTGAACTGACATGTGAAGGTTTGATAAGCAAATGTATTTTGAATTTACACTAGCTTCAAAAGAAATTCAAACAGTCCGTAGAATAGTTTAGCTTATCTTTCGGATTTAGTTCTCATCCCTCACTCATTCAACTAATGTTTCTTATTTTTCTAGTTTCTACTAGCCAAAAACTATATTTTCGCAAACTTCAAATAATTTGGGTTACTTTATAATCATTAATGATTCAAGATTCTCATGATTCTTTTAAAATTAGGAAGATTATGAAAAATTAGTTGGATTTGGCTAAATCCGACCATGTTTTGGAGAATGAATGTCATAGAGTACAATCAGTCATTGGCTTATCCTCACTTATTCAGCATGTTCCTGTAAACTAGTCACTCAGATTTTTCTCAACCTTAGAACAGTTGTGAAATTTCTTCAAAAAATCCCAGAAGTAACTTCCAAGACATTGTTTTCATTGGATTACTGCCAAAAATCTCAAAAAGAGTTTCGTACTTGGAGCCTCGCTTTTGGAAAATATCTCATCAGTCTAACTGCTTTCTTACTGTGACGTTGACGTAATCTCTAGATCCTTATATCACGGTATCTAGGTTGGGAGCATAGATTTTGCTGTCTCCAATGCTAGTATTTGATTATACCTCTTTGGTTTGATGTTGTCAAAACCACATAAGTTTAATAAAACAACGAGATACTTCAGTTTCGGTTGTTATACCATTATCAATTTCTTGTAAACCAAAACCAGAATTTATAGTGTACAGTGTCAATTCTGATACAGTGTCGCAGAATTTATACTCGTCACTGAGCGCTGTGATTGGCAGTTGAATGGCCTATCATGATGAACGACTGCCATTGGCCTAGATAAGCTCCTCCCACAATGGGCTGTTTCTACAAACATCACAGCAATGGCGGTTTGAATGCTGTTTGAACCGCCATTGCTGTGATGTTTATAGAAACCGCCCATTGTGGGAGGAGCTTATCTAGACCAATGGCAGTCGTTCATCATGATAGGCCATTCAACTGCCAATCACAGCGCTCGGTCACGAGTATAAATTCTGCTACACTGTACTTTAGTATTTCGTTGTTTTATTAAATATGTGGACAACATCAAGTCTTCTTATCAGTATGGATAACTACCACAACATCACCTTCACTACTGCACAGAAAGATCAATATTATTAGCCGTCAAACACAAAATAATAATCCATACTGAACACATGAATAATGGTGCAAAGTATTGAGTTCCCAATCTCCCAAGCATTTTGGCTTCAATAACAAATATGGGTTCTGATTGGTCTAAAGTTTTGGACATCCTGTCGCGTACACTTGATGAGAGGTTATCTCGATTACATCGGTAGCTCATTAGTGAGAGATCCTGGGTGAATTTGTTTCACTCCATCAAAGTTCACAATGAAAATGAACATAGTTTATGAGCAGCAACATAGTACGGTATAATGTAGCGTGTTTGATCGCCTACCTACCTGGTAACATGCATGACGGACGTGTGCTTGCACCCTGCGCAAATACTGTCGCTGTGATTTATTGTGTCCATGATAATTGAGGAAACGAATACGTTGAACTCATTAGTGGATTGGACATAGTTTATTGTTATAATGGTGTCAATTATGTGTCGCTTTGAGTTTAGTTTCCCCCGACTATGATTAGTCTCCTCTCCTGTGTGTGTGCGTGCGAGTGTGTAGATGGGCGTATCTGCTAATGTTATCCATAATGGATGGCGCGACGCGAGTACGCGAATTTATGGACGCCTGATTTAATACGGCTTCATCCACTTCCTGCCATTACTATTAATATTATTCGGCTGGCACGGCAGAACAATGAGCGTTGGATCCGTTGGATGTTAAATGCCCCATCATTATGGTGATCATCTTCCACTACCACCAGCAGCAATGATAGCGACAGACTTATGACGATGACAACCCCCTCTCACCCCTCCCCCCCTCGATAACGCTACGCCCTTCTCGTGGTATAACTACTGTACTAGTGAAATCCAGCATTCAGTTACGACCTAACCGGACTCATTTTCCTGTTCACGGGTCGCTTTTTTATCATCACACAATAGAATTTATTGTTTTGCGAAGTTAATGAAGAGATAATACCGGTTTGGCTTTTGTTGACGGTGCACTACTACACAGCCATATTTCATTCGACAGTCTGGGATTTTCACTGCATTACGTGCAATGAAAATGTATATAGAGCAAGATTTGTGTATCAGTCAAATAGGATGAAGACTAGAAGAAATTGAAAATGTATGTTAATATTTTGTGAGAATGCAAAAATATTGGAAAATTTGATGTTTGGTACCCACTACCCAGTTGACGTGAATTCCAATAAAGGCTTTCTTGCATATTGTGAGATGTAAATCCTCAACCGGGATCAACAATTTTTAATCAGCTGATCCCATTTAATTAGCATTGTACTGATCCTGGATCAAAATTGATCTTGCTTGGTGCAACCCAACATCATGTATGCTTCTAAGAAACTTTCGTGTATGAATCTGCAGCATAAATCTGTGAAACATAAAAGTGTATAATTATGTACAGCAGTTTGATTGCTGGAACGTTAAAATTGGCAACTGACTTTGTGACCTTTAGTTTATTCTTATTTTTGCATACGTTTTTGAAGTTATACAATGGGAAATAATTTCTTAAAACTGTGGCACCTTTCATTTTTTACCTGAATATTGTCGTATGTTTGTTGGTGAAGTGTGAATTTCTAATGAAAGTAAGCTTTAGCTTATGGCAGTCTGATGACGGAAGGAGCAACATGATTGAGAAAAGCCAATTCTGAACTGTGCTTTTCCCTCCCCATAAAAGTAGATTTATCACTGTGTAATGGTAATAGTTGCATCCCGGATTCCCCAAATCGTGTATATAAAATTAGTAGTTATTTGTAATTGATTTCTTGACTCAAGTTTCTCGCTTTTCGCTGATTCTCAATACTCAGGTTTATTATTCCGGAGTCCAATTATTATCCATCAGGAGGAATACAAAATTGTAATCGAATTTCTATGGACTCCATTCCTATTAGGTAACGAATCGAGTGAAATTCAAGAGCAAGTAGCAAACTGAAGTTAATTGAAAGCCGTTGTCGTTTCGTAATGAAGTTGTCGAGCATTTCTTTCCGTTTCACCTTGGCTGCTCTGCCTCCTCCAGCCCGAATCACAACGCTATCCCTTTCTCTTCTATTATTTCTACCACTGGTTCGGTGACTGACTTTCAGCAGCAGCACTACACGGCTTCTGTTTCCTTGGAGTCTTTCGCAATTACGTTAATTAGTGAATTTATGCTCAGCAGCGGCAGCTATTGATTGAAGGCGGAGGAAGGGAGCTGCGTGAAAAACTCGCAATGAATCAAGCGCGGAATTATTTGTTGCAAAAGCTGCCCACAGTGATAACGAGGTCAGCGACTTTGCGCGCCAATTTATCGACGTTTGGAAAAAGACAGAGATATTATAGTTTGGGGAGGGGGGAGTGAGCACTACTATGTTTATCTTTGAACGTGAAATTAGAATGAGGTTAAGTAAATAATTATTTTCGCTCACCCGATCACTTGTCGCTTAAACAAATTGCACAAACCAGTGCTGAGATCACCTTGAAATTTGCTAATTTTTATCTACGTTGTTTCATCTTCGAAATATTTTTATGTGTCTTGTATGAAAGTTATATTATTACGGTTTATCGACAGGTATTTTCGAATGTTCAAAATGTTGATAACTTAAAGATAGAGAAAAGTGAAAGGATTGATAAAAAACACGCGTTCCGATTAATTGGACAAGCTCTATTGATTGAAGCAAGTAGCAAGTATCGAAGCTCAGCCTGAGGTCAAATCCAAATCTTCATTAGTATTAAAGGAATTACATGTGAGCCATATTTGATGCCAACCATACTTTGTGACAGAGTTATTTCAATGAAAAAGGATAAAGTCAACTTCTTTATTTTATTATTAATTATTATTCATTGAGACTTTCAACTTCAATATTATTTTATTTAGACTTTAGACCTAGGCCTGCAAATTGGAAACTGAGAATTAAAGAGATGAAGCAGAATCGAAGTGTATTATCTCTTTTGGTTTGAATTAAGTTGATTAGAAGCTAGTGCCAGATTTATATTGTCACGAATTGACAAAATTCAAGAGAACTTCCTTTTTTACTTCCAGGCGTCACAATATTTTCGCGATTATGTTGGGAAATGGGAATGGATGCAATCCCATCGAATTTTCGCAAATTCCAATACTTGCCTACTAGAAAACTATGAGGTATCGAAGCTCAGCCTGAGGTCAAATCCAAATCTTCATTAGTATTAAAGGAATTACATGTGAGCCATATTTGATGCCAACCATTCTATAGTATCGCCATAGGATTTCCTAGCCTGTCATAAGTTGTCATAGATGCTAGGATGCTTGGAGTGTCATTTGGGCATATTTCAAGTCATCCATTAAGTGATCACCATCGGATTTCCTAGTCTCTGATAGGTTGTTGGATTCTAGGATCGAATCCTGAAAATCCATTTGCGAATAGCAAATACAGTAGTATGTGGTACATTAATATTTATAACCAACATTACAGCAGTAATAACTGTTCTATCATTGGAGAGCCATTCGATAAGCTAATGCTCGCTAGATAACGTCATATTTTATGAACAATAATCCTGACAATACACTATTTTATGGTAATAGAAGCATACTAAAATCCCTATTACCAATTTGATCCGGTGATAAATTTATGTCGATGCAAATCAATGCATGTTCAGCAGAAACCATTTATTAATTGAGGCTTATCTTGTAGTTAGTTTTCATTCAATAGAATATTCAATATAGATGCAAAATAATTCCACCATATTGCAATTTTCTCGATCTGCATCATTGTTTTATTTAGTACAGACGACTCACATCATTTTATGTGATTCTACTGATTGAGACAATTTTAGTCCGGGAGTTCTTGATCTCCTTCAAGGTCCAAAATAATGTAAAATTTTAAAGTAATGTTTCATTAACTGAAAATCACAGTCATTATTTGACGTTCAATAATTTTTGTTTGTTTTAGTGCACCAGTGCTGCTTTCTCAATTTCAATTTAAATTGATTTGATTCAATTTGATTTACAAGAGAATGAAGCTTACACTAAATTCAGTTGTTGAATTAACTTACTCACACTTTTCCAAAGACAGCTATAATAATAAGAAGAAAGTTCATCAACTATAACAAACTTGAAAATCTAGTTTAGGCACCACCAGAAAAAGAAAAGTATTTCGTCCAGTTGCACTAAAAGCCTATTGAATTGAAA
Organism: Laodelphax striatellus; assembly: GCA_017141395.1. NCBI lineage: Eukaryota > Metazoa > Arthropoda > Insecta > Hemiptera > Delphacidae > Laodelphax > Laodelphax striatellus. The sequence goes on along the minus strand of CM029534.1, from coordinate 36,036,013 downwards.
AATCGTACAATGACGTTATCTAGCGATATCAATGTAACGAAATACCTATTGACCTCTATAAGATTACGTCATTTTACGGCGGTTAAATGGAATTGTCTTCCTTGCAATCTTCAACTGTGAAATTCAGCAATGTTGATACAGTAGTTGATTGCCCACATTTCAATAAATTTTTGGCGGTTAAATGGAATTGTCTTCCTTGCAATCTACAACTGTAAAATTCAGCAATGTTGATAGTTGATAGAATGATAGTGGTGAGAGATTGATTGAGCTATGTGAACTGCAGAGCCTGAGAATACTCAATGGATTCTACAGGCATAAAGAGATCCACAAATTCACATGGACACAGGAGACTCGGGGTCTACAATCAATTATTGATTATATAATAATGAGGCAGAAAACAACAATACTGGTGAAAGATGTCCGTGTGAAAAGGGGTCCAGAATGCGGGTCTGATCACAGGATGGTTATAGCCAAACTGGAGTTTCCCTGGAATGGCAACAGAAGGGAAAACAGGCAAGAGGGTAAACCTAATGTTGAAGAAAGGGTTACTCCCGAAGCAAAATTGAGAAAATATCACCTTGAACTACTCCAGGAGGAGAGTATAAGAGCGCTTTATCAGAGTAGGTTGGATCAGAGGTTGGAGGAATTTTCATTTGATAGTACAGAGGACACCTACAACCACATAACACCGAGAATTCAGCAAGCAGCATTTGAAGCTTTGGGAGAGAAAGATGAGAGGGACCATAAATATAAAAACAATTTGACTTTATCAGAAGGTACAAAACAAGAGATTAGAAACAAGAAGATTCTGTATGAGAGGTGGCTGAATACAAAAAAACCAGAAGACAGATGGAAGTATATGGCTAAGAATAGAGAGGTTAAGAGACTGATGGCAGGAGAGATGAATACTCATTGGGAGGATACATGTAGACAAATTGATCAATATCTGGGTGGGACAAGAAGTTCTGAGTCTTGGAAAGTATTAAAGAGTCTGCGAACTAACAGAAAGGAAAAGGTAGTGGTGTCACAGATTAAACCAGGAGACTGGGAGAAATATTATAAAGATCTGCTTACAGAGGATAGAGAGAAATTTATTGGGGATCCAGAGGGATCAGAAGAGCAGGAATTGGAGGAGATTCCTTTGTCGCAGGCTGATGTGAGAAAAGTGATAAAACATCTAAAAAATAATAAATCACCAGGACCTGGAGGAATCAATCCAGAATTGATCAAGTACGGCTCAGAAAAGTTATTCAGAATTCTGACCGTGTTGTTCCACAGAGTGATGAATGGAGAGAGCATGCCAGCCAAATGGAAGGTTTCACACATGACATCAATTTACAAAAAAGGAAGTAGAAATAAATGTGAAAACTATAGGGGTATAGCGGTGATACCAACAATAGCACGGATTTATGGAAAACTCTTGAAGATTAAGTTGGAGAAAGAGATAGATGGGAAGATTGGTGAAGAACAAGCTGGCTTCTCAGTCGGAAAATCTTGTATTGACCACATATATACTCTTCAACAAATAATAGAGAAGAAAAGTGCAAAAAACCGTTCAGTACACCTTGCATTTGTGGATCTCAGAAAAGCATATGATACCGTACCCAGGAATAGGTTGTGGAATGCAATGGAAAATCTCAAAATATCATCAAGTCTTATAAGGGCCACAAAGGAACTCTACAAACAGAATCGAATTGGACTCAGAATTGGTAAAACCATTACAGTACCTTTTGAAACATCTAAGGGCCTACTTCAGGGCTGCAGTACGTCCCCAACTCTTTTCAAAATCTATTTGGAAGACACCCTGAGAGCATGGAAAGGAAATGTCAGGGAATGGGAATACCTATGAGGGAGGAGCATCTGTTCACCCTTTGCTTTGCAGATGATCAAGTGGTCATAGCCCAGGATGAGGAAGATCTGAGTTACATGATGCGTAGACTAAAGGAAGAATACAACAAGGCAGGGCTCGAAATAAATCTAGGCAAGACGGGTACTTGCAAACAAATAGTGAAGTCACGCAGAATCTCAAAGTAGATGAGAATGTTGAAATTAAAGGCACAGATAAATTTAAATACTTGGGTTATACTATTACGCAAAACGGGGTACAGATGAAGAAATAAAGAGAAGGCTGGGGCAAACAAGAAGTTGTATAAGACAACTGCATCCTATTATCTGGAGTAGGAGTATCCACAGAAAGACCAAGCAGATGATATTCCATACAATAGTCAGAAGCATAATGACATATGGTGCGGAAGTATGGGTGACAAACAAGCGAAGTAGGAGTAAGATTCTGGCTGTGGAAATGGAATATTGGAGAAGGTGCTGCGGGCTCACCAGGTTGGATAGAGTACGGAATGAAGAAATTAGGAGCAGGATGAAAGTTCAATCGGATATAATAAAGTTCATTGAGGACAAGAGACTGGTATGGTATGGGCACGCGAGAAGGGCTAGTGCAAGCAAGTGGATAGGAATTGTGACGGATTGGAGCCCGTTGGGTAGAAGGAAGCGAGGGAGGCCAAGGCGATCTTGGCGAGACGAAGTGGACGACGCCATGGTGGCTAGAAATCTCACAGATGGTGAGTGGAATGACCGACAAAGATGGAAAATCCGACTAAAAGAAGGAAGGCGGTGATTCACTGTAAAATCCTTAAATATATATATATATGATAGTTGATTGCCCACATTTCAATAAATTATTCCATAATGTTCGAAATTCTACTCGCTGATTGCAGTAGACACAAATACAGTAAAAAAGTAACGAGTTTTGTGAGACTGGAAATCAAGACCTCACAATTTCCATTTCGCTTTCACTGTGCAGATTGAAGTGTACCGAAATGTGTGGGGGGGGGGGGGTTGGGGAAAAGTGGTCGGCACTCTTGTTTGCGTGCGTGCGTGAGCGAGTGAGTGAGGTTTGCAGATTGCGTCAGTTGTCAATTGAATTTCTTTTGGCCGAGTGCTTGCTCGCTCGCTCGCTCGCTCCACTTCTCCCTTGTGTCCTCTGCCGCTTTTCGAAGCGATGAATCTCGAACAGCCGTTGGTTGCCGACTCTCCTCTTCGGTCGCAGTTCGCTACAAATCTGACTTGTGGTGGTTTTCCTCCCGACGACACGAATCCGATCGAACTGCTGCCGCTGTTCACGAACCGTAAAAAAGTCCCGGCATGCCAGCCATCTACTACTACCACCACCACTGCTACGGTGCACTCGTCTTCTTACATCCTGTGTAACCGCTTTTCAGCCTCCCCCCCCCCCCCCTCCTATCTTGGTCTGCAGTAGGCTATCTCTAGAGAATTTCGCCCTTCTAATGGGACTGCCCCGGCAGACTGTCAGGTCTAAACTCTATTTCGGTGGCAAGTTGAATTCAGTGATGGAATGTTGGAGAATATTCGTGTATCCTACCTCGGCACGTGAACAAGATCTACGTTTTGAATGTTGTTAATCATGAGAGATGAGATTCAAATGTTGTGAATCATGAAGAGATGTAAGATTCTAATCTGGTTGATTAGTTTTTAAATTCTATAGTGAATTTTGTAGATTCAAAATCGACAATGAGAGTTGTAAGAAAATTAATAATGAATCATGCGAAATCCAAAATCAATAACAAATCTTCAAAATTAATGTTGATGAATTTTCTAAAATTTGAATTATATTACTACAGAATCTTGTCAATTGTAAACTATATATACAAATATTGTAAAATTCAAGTGAAATTATGATTTTCAAAAGTGGAATCAAGCTCATCATGTTCATAAATTCAAATTTATTTTATTGGTTTAAAATTTGCATCGAATTATAGCGATTGAATTCGTAGCTTTCAAAAATTAATAAAGAGGTATACTTAATAATCCTAGATTCTTGGAATGTCTTGTTGAGCTGTTACAAATTACTTTGAAAGAAATAAGAAAATCTTGTAAAGATTATCAAGCTGAGCTGATGGAATAAAATTCTATTCTTGGAACAAATTTGCATTCTTTCACATAAAACAGTTTACTATTTCTAACAATCAAAAATATTAATTTAGGAGTTTTCTGAGTCCTCTTGAAATTCATAGAACATCTTGTTAAGCCGGTACAAATGACCTTGAGATAAATAAGTAAGTTATCCAATTATATTGGTTTATCAATTGGATCTTGAGAGTCACCTTTTCCTTGTTGGTCAGCGCGAAGACTGTGTTGGGTTGATTGCTACATGTTGTATGGCCCTAATTATTAGGGCAATGTATTCCAATTAGGGACATTCGGCCTCCTGATGGGGTAATTGGGAAATATGGGTATTTTCGGAAAGAGTACAAAAAATCTACTCAGTTGGAGAATTGTGATTGGCTGTACGACATCTCACATCCACTTGAAACAGCATCCGACTTTGATTGGTTTCTTTTGAATGGCTAGAGAAATCTTTCTGTTATTGAGAAGATGTATTTTCAATGACTTTCAAAGAGCTGCATTGATCTACTGCATCAAATTAATAAATCGTCTATTTCATATATAGTGATAAATCGTCTATTTCAAAATGTATTGCACAACTGCCGGAACCGATAAGAGATTTATCGTATTTCAATTTTATTTTATTACAAGGAAGAAAAATATTTTTATCAAATCGGTTTGACTCTTAAATTTGAGGTCATTGCTGGTTATCAATCTGTATGACTCATGATAATAACTTATAGTACGTGCTATCGTACAATTCTTTTTGTTTGTTTTTTTAGATTTCAGAGAAAAACTTCCACAAACAAGTGATTGGCTTCGATTCAATTTCTCTCTGATATCCTCATTTTTATACAGAATTATTATTATTATCACGGTGTTCTTACATAAAAAATTGTTATTGCTCAATAGAATTAATAGGATACCTACAGGATTACTGATGAACCCTTTGCCATCGTACTCTAAGGTCATCAGCAACGTCAAGAAATAATATCCCTCTATCTATCTATCTATCTAATGCCAAGCGTCGAATTTAATGAATCTCATGTTAGGCATTAACAGCGGAAAATGTAACAACTGTATGAGTTTTATTATCATGTAATATTTTCGTCTAGTGGTTCGTCACTAAAGCTAGGCGTACACCGGTTAGTCAAGACAAGAGAAGACGAGATTAGTCACGTTTAGTCACAGTAATTCACATAGTTGCTTATGAAGCAGCACACACTGATGCAATGACTAATCGGTGTGTGTTGCTCCATAAGCAACTATGTGATGTACTGTGACTAAACGTGACTAATCTCGTCTTGTCTTGTCTTGACTAACCGGTGTACGCCTATCCTAATACAGTATCTTCGTCACTAAAATGGTTTAGTAATTTATTATGCTCGGACTATCAATAGTTGTATGAAGAAGTAGACATTTCTTGGGCTCCACAAGAAAAAGCAGCGACTGTGCATGCATGATGGCGAGCCAGAAATGCTAATGGATGAGTACTTTTCAAGCTCAAATCCAATATTGTGTTAGTGATGTAGGGTTTACGTAAGGGAGTGGGCTGTTGCCTGTCACATTCACTCTTCCCATACACGTTGTTTGCGATTATTCTTTGAAAAAGAGGTCTACGTTCTAAAAACGGCGCTCGTCAAGTGCAGACGGCTCATTTTATGGGTGTTGCAACCAACTTTGTCTGTCGATCGTTAAAACCCATAAACATAAGTGACACTTGAAACGAACCAGTCATTTCTTGGGTTCAATGCTTCGAAAACTGTTGTAGCCTACACAAGAATAGTTCTAGCGTTATTATTGTGTGTGAAAAACGGCTTCATGCATCTGCGACTTGAGCACAATGCATGCAAATGTGATCTGCTACTTTTGTTTCATCTTGGAAAACTGAAAAATTATGGGCAACATATGGGTTCAAGTTCTAGAAATATACCAGACACTAACCTCAGAAGACTCTCTACTTTAGTCTCTAGTACGCAACTGATATTTATTATTTTCCAATAATAAATATAATATTATTTTGAGCTTATTTTGATAGAATTGTAGCACAAAATTGCGTGTGATATAGTCTTCTAATTATTTTTTATAACCTTGAGAAATCTTTGAGCAATCTTATTAACAAACAATTTAAATCATTGAGTGAATATTGTTACTAGTGCATAATCATTATATTACGAGCTGTTCCTATTGGATAACACGAAAACGATTATTTGTGGATGTTTTCGTGAGATAAGATATAGCTAGAATAATAATTGCAGTGTTGGTAAAATATTTTTCAATGTGTAAATGTTTGGATTATATTCTTTCAGTTTTCTAATTATCAATTTCTTTTTTACAGGTGAGTGGGGCTTAAAATTCAATCGCTTAACTCGTTTTCCCAACAAGAGGTAACAAATTTGAAATTTCACTTGTAGCAAATAAGTTCCAGAATATTGGTAATAATTCAGTGTACATATCGTCCACTTATTTTATTGAATATTAATGAGGTTAATTTACTAAATTCAGTTAGTCTGACGAATTTTCTTGGAAATGAAAAAACTTTAATTGGAATATCAACCACGAGATGCACGAATATTGTCTACAGATTATGTTCAAGAGTAAGCTTTAATCTAGTTAATCGACTACGGGTTATCTAGTTAATTGTATTTTTGGAAAACAGGAAAATGTCATTGAAATACAAATCACAATAACAATTGACCTGATTGTTGAACGGTGCTCTGGGAAACTTACTCATTAAGAAGGTGGTTTGGCCAAAAATTACAAGAACGTTTTTATCAGTTCAGCTAAAAACATTAGCCATGAGTTTTGTTGAAAAGTAAGAATTATTTCTCTATTATTTGGTGACCTTGATTTTTGATCAGTGGCAATTTGTTGATTAAGGCTCTTGATCTTGACTACACGGGTCTCAACAGTGAAGCCTGCACTTGGTTGTCGATTCAATTCAATTCCGTTTGGTTGCACTGAGAGCGAACGGGGCTGGCTCTGGACCATCTATTCTTCCATCCATCGTCGGGGCTTCACAGCCAGTTTAGTTGTCCGTCCATCCATCCTGTGCGTTCATTCGCCTTTTTTCCTGCGAAATCTTGATTAATGACAACCGCTCACCCACCCACCCGTCAGTCTGCCTTGTCCGGCACAGGCCTGTCGTTCTTCTTCTTTTTCTTGTCTTCCCTCTCTTCTTATTCTAAATTTTCTTCATCCTCACTTCCTACTCAGCCTCCTCCATTCCTTCTCCTACTTTTCTTCTTCTTCTTCTTCTTCTTCTTCTTCTTCTTCTTCTTTATCTTCTGCTTCTTCCTCCATTTCTTCTTCCTCCCTTCCTTCTTCTTTTCTTCCTCCCCTTCCACCTTCTTCTTCCCCTCCTCCTCCCCCTCCTCCTCCTCCCCTACTACTCCTCCTTCTCCCCTTCCTCCTTCCTCCTTCTTCCTTCTCTCCTCCCTTCCTCCTTCTTCATCCTCCTTTTTTTCTTCTTCCCCCTTCCCCTCTTCCTCCTTCTTCTTCTCTTCCTTCGCCTTCCTATCCCACACATCCTCCTACCTCCTCCTTCCTCCCTTCTTCCTTCTCCTCCTCCTCCCTTCCTCCTTCTTCCTCCTCCTTCCCCTTCTCCTATTCCTCCTTCCTCTTCTCTTCCTTCGCCTCCTATCCTTCTCATCCTCCTCCTCCTACTCCTCTTGTTCATTCTTTTTTCCACAAATCTTTATCTTATCAAGTCTCGTAGCGTTTCTTCAACATAATTTTCCTTCAACCTCCAATTTCCTCGTGTTTAATCACATACAAAAGCTGCAACTTTTTCTCAAAAAATTGTGTTTTGCTACCGTGAAACTCTGTCGCTGTAGGCCATTGAAAGCTGAAGCTTGTTTTTTTATTTTTAAGGTTGGAATAATGTACAAAAATGGAATAAATAATATTGAGCTCTAGCTTTGATCGATCAATTTGCCATCCAATAAAAGGGGTTTCAAGTGAATCAAATATGTTTCAAAACGATTCAATCCTATTCATTCTTAATGAAAATATTGTTGAGAACAACGCCTTTCATTCTTGCAATCTATAAAATGAGCCGTTTTGAACGACTCTGTCATTTAGGTCCTAACGAATAACATTGAGTTTGTTCACATTTGACCCAGACACTTAAAAATTCATTGATGAAGGGAGAAATTAATTGCAGTGTGTTTTCTAAACACTGGAAGCAAAGCCATATATCATTAATGGTTGGACTGCACCGTATATTTAGTGAGAGTAAGCTACTTTGTTGGCAACTGCTTGACAGTTAATGGTTTTCTGGACAGGACGCTGCCATAAACGAAACGAAATGAAATGGATAAGTTAACGGTTCCACTGACAGACACCAGTGAACGTCAACGACCCAGTTCAGACGTCAGACGCAGCCAATTGCGACCAATAATCTTATACGAAGGGATAGATTTCTGGTTTTTAAACACTTTGCATATAATCTGCTTAGACTACAGTGGAGCAGTTAGGAATTATCACCTCTATTGCTTAACGATCTTTGAATTTCGTGGTAAGTCTGGCTTTGTTAAATAAACAGGCACACTATTCAAAAAACATCATAATATTCTCCAGATAGTAGAGCCCAGACAAGTTCCCCCCCCCCCCCCAACATTGGCGGACGCCAAGTTCTGTACATACTTTATCATGGAAAATTTTCATTGTGACTACAGCTTTTTAAAACAATTGAATTGAATCGTTGTGTTGTTGAACATTGAGTTGATAAAAAAGTTACATAAACGGACGACCTGAGTTTGTCAGACCCAAAAAATTTGTAAAATTTGATAATTTATTGTTCAATTTATCAAAATATGTTCCATATTACAAAATGAGTTGATTGTTCATAAAAGTGAATACTTTTCCTGTTTTCCATTGAGGAAGGAAATATTGCATAATTTAGAATAATGGGAAATGGAGCTTTGTGTTCGTAGTTGAAAGGATGACCAGATTGTCATTGTTTATATCGCAGTTTTTATTTTACCCATTTCATATTTTGTTGTATTATGTTAGAAAATTTATAATCATTGTTCACAGAGAATTATGAAGCTTCATTTTACACAAGAAAATGAAATGATTTTTTGTATAGAAATTAGCAGTGAAATTGGTTTTGTTAACATGAGTGTAATATGACTCTAATGCTGTATAAGTTATTGAACCTGGACATTGTAAAATTGAAATGTGAACAAACATTCCTGAAATCAATCTGGTTTCATCTCAACCGGTCTTGAAAAAGTTTAAGCTTCAAATATTTTTTCTGCCGAACTTGTCACTCTTCGTGTGTTTACACGTTATTGATTGGGTCTTTAAAGTAAGGTCCCAGTTGCACAAAGGTCTGTTGAGCTTAATCTCCAATTAAAAATGTTAATTTTTATAAGTAATTGAAGATTAGCTTTCCGCTTTTGTGTTACCGGCCGAATATAATATAACATATCTGTTCTTATTAGCTTGACAGTATTTGTCAAAATGACGTTTTAAAAATTTGTGTCTTTTCTGTTATCATTTCGTTTTTATAGTTTTCTCTCAAGAAATTTTAGTATGTAGCTGAGAAATTTGCAATTCAGTTATAAACCAGTTTTTATTGACGCCTGAACGGAGCCACCAATGTTTGATGCGAGCCAACCTATATATTTGCTTTCGAATACGCCAGTTTTATTCCAATTTTTATTTCTGTAACGGTCTATTGCAAAATTGGGTCAGAGGCAGTTAGCAAACCTCCGTTTTGGTTTTTGATGTCAACAATCGCCAGATATCTTCTCCTTTCCTGCTACCACCCCTCCCTCACCGCCTCCTCCTCCTCCTCCTCATCGGGCATACACACACCACTCATCTGACCGATTTGATGGTGGCTTGTTTATTATTTTGTTGGCTATAGCTGAACTCAGTGTGCTGTGCGCATCAATTTGAATTTCGGGCATTCAGCCAGCCAGCAGTCTTCTTATCCCTTGCCTAGTTGGCCAGCCCTTCCTTCCCCTTACTCAATCCCTCATCAAGCGTCATAAGCACGCTCTTCCCACTCCCTAGCACACTCTAGTACTCCACTATATTCATACTAACTGGAACTGGGTACAAATCGCTGGATTTGTTGACCAGCCACTCTCAGTGAATCTAGGGGCAACCAAATTTTGTTAGTAAATGTGAAAACTTGGATTCTGGTAGCTGGTTAAGATTTCATGAAAAATTCATACAGAAATTACGGGCTATGAATGCAGTATTCAATTCTTCATTATCTTCGAGATGAAGATATTTAATATTTTTATTCCAGCCTTATGTCTAGCTCCACTTCATCTTCGAATGAAACCAACTCCTAACCGAAAGCATGAAACAACCTCACGGGCTTCAGCCTCCACAACAACTCATCTTGTTCCACAAACTTAATCTTTGATTGTAGGATGAGCCCAACCGTTGAACATGACTTGAGTGTTATTTCCAGGGATTGTTGCATTGTCATAATATGTATGCTGTTATCCTTGGATGTGGTGTGTTATCCTGTGGATGGATAATGATTAGGAGTTGGGGTCGATCCATGGGATGCGCTGCAACACAATGAGAGATCAGATCAACAATCCGACGTTCATCAATCATTTGGCTTAGGACGGGTACTGTCTGGTCCTGTGCCGAGACGAGACCTTTCCTTTTCCTTTGGTCTGGTCTATACAACTAGTAGATAATGGACAATGGTTGGCGGGGGGTTGGGGGAGTGTCTAGTTTATTGAGTCAGTGCCTGCTATATACATTGCTGACTCCTGGCCACGGCTGCTGTGGACCATCTCTCTACTATACAATGATGCAGAGACGAGAGATGTACACGAGAAAGCAACCAACCGGCTACCGGAGTTACACTCTACTCTCTCTCACTCACTCAGGACACTGCACCGGTTCACCTTGACTCTTCATCCTCCTCTTTTATTGGTCTTCGTTTTTTTATTGCTCATGCTCTGTCCCGTTTATCGCTGCTGCTGCTGCTTATCCTGTGGACCTTAGCTGCTCGCTGTGCCCCTTGAAAACCAACTTATTCACTCTAGTTGCAAGTATTTTAAGTAGGGGTTTGTAGATTTCCTTGATTTTGAACAATTCACAAAAATACTGTACATTAAATTTGTATAGATTCCTTCATCACATTACCACAGCCTGATAAATACTAATGAAGTATTTATTGCACTGTGACATTACCCCCCAGTTATGTGGGCATCATCTGCAGCAAAAAATTGATTCATTATTAATCAATATTATAATGTATCACTGCCTAGCTTGTCCTGGTTCACTGATTGAATAAGAACAATCATAGCTGTTTTCCATTTATGGATGAGTGTCAGGTTGAAACAATAATGGATGTCGGCTTTTTATCTCATAATAGGCCTTATACGGGATATGCACAGTGCACACCTAGTTTCAATTGTCGAGTTGGCTTTGTTGTCCTGAGTGAAGGGAATTGATAATTATCTTTTTTTCTCTCTGCACGATTCTTCTTCATTGTAATCTCATTTGTAACGGTCGAAAAAGCAGCTAGTGAACTGAACTGAACAATAACCGTTAGAATTGAACTGGCGACTGTGGCCTGGCATTCATCAATATTATTTCAGGCTGTCGAAAATAATCGCATCGATTGCATTCAGTTTGATTACGAAAATACATTGCGCCTGACAGGTGAAAGTATTCCATTGTAATTTATTGAAGAATTCAACAGTATATTATGCTAATTAGTTTTTTATTACATCAATGATTTATGTTGATTGACGTGAACAGTACTCAACAGCAGGCTGCTCTCCCTTCAAGGAATGTTTCAGTTGGATTTTTAACATGAACTTACAGGAACATACCTGTACAAAGTAATTGATGATTGAATTCAATTCTCCAATAGTTATCAATTATTCAGGAAGGTGGGTTGTGAGATGGGGAAAATCAAGTATGAAAACCAGGAAATATATTCATACCAGAAATATAGCAGGATTCTTTTTACTTGTCAGAAAACAGCTGATTTAACGTTAGTAAACGAGCGTACATCAATCAGCTGTTTTCTGACAATTTAAAAGAATCGTGCTATTTGTTGAGAAAGTCATACAAGTCAGAAAAGTCAGAAAAGTCCATACAATAGGTTTTAAGCCTGTAATATAGGCTTTATTCGGGGGGTGTCTACATTCTCATATCATGGAGTTGATATTATATCCATAATATGGGAGTTGCCATCAAAATATTTAATTTCTGATAATATTAAATGAACATAATTTATGAGCAACAAAATTCAGAAGTCTGTTGGAGGAAATCAAAAAGCATCTAATGAGAAATCATTCTACTCATAAAGTCCTGATTTATTATTTTCTATGACTAAATAGATTGAGTAATGTAAAAGAAAAAAAAACTGAAAAAAATGTGAACTATCAATTGGATTTGAGTAATGTATTTTAAGCTTTGATTGAAGTGTTGGGTCACGAGAAGCATTTAACTTATTATTAGATGACTGTGAAGAATAGTACAGTGCACACGTGACAAGGGGACACAACACATTGTGTATATGAGACGGACGAATGTTGGGTCGTTGCCGTCTTCTGTATAAAGAAAGATGCAGGAGGCAACAGCCTGTGTGAAGAACTGTGAAGATAGATAGAACTGGGAAGAATTGCTCGCTGCCTGTGCCTGGACTGATGACCTGTGGCATGATGTTTGGGGGGGGGGGGGGGGTTAGTGTTGAATTATTCATGCAATGGGTGGGCGCTGGCTGCTTGCTTGCTTTATGCGTGGCATAGCATGGCTTGGCTGTGCTGCAGGTTTGCTGTTCTGCTCCTTGGTTCGCTATGATGCTGCTGCAGTCCACTCCACTCAACAGATGTTGATAGACTTGTTGTGTAAACATTGTTGTTGTATTTTTATTTGATAGGAGAATATTTAATGCTTTGAATAGATGATTTTAAGCTTTCATTGCTTCAAAAACAATGGTAAGGCTAGGCGTACACCGGTGAGTCAAGACAAGACAAGACGAGATTAGTCACGTTTAGTCACAGTACTTGATAAGCAGCTATGTGAATTGATGTGACTAAACGTGACTATTGTCGTCTTGTCTTGTCTTGACTAACCGGTGTACGCCTAGCCTTAGACGGTCGGGAGTAGAATAACAGCAGCTGTTAGTAACAGCAGAGATAATCAATTCGTGTTTGATTAGTCTATGGTAAAAGTTTTTGGAAAAGTAGGTGGATAAAATTTGATAAGATCTGAAGATGAATTCTTTTTTTAGATTGTCATAAAATAATCTCTTATTCTTCACTTCAAGGTTATTCACCAGGTATCCATTTTTTCCTCGGCCTTCCTACATCTCTCTTCCCAGTATGAATCAAATATTCTGGAATATTATTTTACTTTTTTCCTCGAATTTATAATTATAGTAGAATTTTCCAAAATATTTGTTTTAGGACATTTGGTTGATCAAAGCAGTCCTAGGCAGAAATGTTTTTGCAGTGATGATGTCCAATAAGTTCCTGGCTTGTGCGTGGGTAATGGGAAGAATGTTGAAGATATATGAATGGACAGGTAGATTCAGGTAGGTTCTATACAACCGGGAAGCAGTTTTTGGTTCTAATTAATTTTACTAATAGATCACTTGAATGGATCTGTGAATAGATCACATATATGATATATGTTATCTATTATAGACCATATTAATATGTCTCATGAATATTCAGCTGAGAAAGCTACAATAATGAGGAAAACGCACCTGCAAAAGTGAATTTGATTCAATTTATTCTGAAGGCAATGAGGATTTTGTTGGCCAGGTTTGTTGTAGGTGTATTAAAAGTACTGGACGAGAAAGCTTGGCAACAGAGCGCGCGCGTTTTCATCAAACAAGATAGCGATCGAGCCTGCGTTGTCATTCCACGTATCCTCAACACAACTCCCCTCCTTCCCCTTAGCCACCCACTACAACGATTCGGGAAATTCCTTCCTAGTAGGCGCTTGGCGGGTTTTCTCGCTCTAGTGACGTCACTCACTCGTACTATGCGTACGCCTCGCTTCTCTCATTGTGTCTCTCAGACTTGCAGTACTCCTATCGCTCACCGCTCGAACTACAGTACAAAGCAACCACGCCGATCAAAAGTAGACAGCCTATGAGTCATTACTTCCACATGTGGTTATCGTCTGACCACGTGCAACTGATTTCAGTTCGTTGCAGGGCTGGCTCTCAATATTTTCTGCTTTCTATTTCCGATGTTCCTTTGCCTCAATGATTACGAAATAGCTAAGCTAATAGGCTACATAAATCTTCAATTTCTGGATTGTTTTTATAGTCTCTAGTTTTCATAATCTCATTATTTTTTATAGTTCATCTCTCATCATCATCATCATCATCATTATACTTCCCATTACCGACGCACAAGCCTAGAGCTTATGTGGACATCATCCTCAGCAGAAAAAATTATTAATTGAGAAACTAGTTTTGGTGGTTACATAGTTATCAATATGTGGTGAACCGATGGTGCTATAGTGCGATTCACGTCAAGAAGTCAGCATTGCTTAGATGGTAGTGTGCTATCCTTGTTCAGCACAAGGCAGTTGCTGATGTCTCTATCCTATTCGCACTGTGCATTGTTGTCGCACACAGTCCCAACAAACACGTTTGGTGCAGTTTTCTCTTTCTCTCTCAATGAGACTTGGCATCAATGCTCCTCATATAGGCAATGCTGACTTCTTGACGTGAATCGGACTATAGAAGCTAGAGAGGTGTCTCCTTACCAGCGATTGATAATGGTTTAACAACCGAAATCGATTGCTTGATCTCAGTAGTTGACAAATCTCATGCGATTAACGTTGAATTATTATTTTGGTTGTTAGTATTTTTATGACAATTCATTGTTATTAATATATAAACCGATTGATTGATCTTAGTAGTTCACTAATCAAATTAATCTTCATTTAGTTGATAGGTTTTATGATAATTTATTATACAGTATATATTATTCTAAACAGTCGTCATTTTGTTGATTAAATTTCCTGCTATTTTATTGAATCAAAAGCACATATCTACTATATTTTCCAACTTGGAACAGTGATCATCTTGGTGTGGAAGAGTCTGTTTTCACTGAATAACGGTGTCTCATACACAACGAACAAACTCTACAGTCCATTGACGAGCTGCCAAAAACTTTTCGAGACCGGGCTTTTCAACTTGTTCGGATATCGGAAGAAATTGGATTATTGGATACAGTTTTGATTTTAGAGGCTACGTTCGAGATGAAATCGAAAATTTAGTGAGCCGCAGTAAAAGTTCTTCTTCTCATATCTTGTGCTGTGTGCTAAAGTTTATCGCTGCCCTCTTTCTCATGTACATTGTGTCGGTTTTATTGTGATCTTCTCTTCGTTTTCCCCCTGGTTCCCTCTTTTATACTTAGCAGAGAATTCCAGTTAGAAGCCGCGGGCAGAACAAATGGAAGCTAGAGACGTTTGGAGATTGACAAAGAATCGAGTTTTGGACTTATTCTGGAACTTGTTTTGGTTTTCCATGCCTTATCCTGAACTGAGAAATACTACCCCTCGAAAATATATTTTTATAACGGTTTTTGAACGATATTTTGATAGTTTTACAAAACATATGCATGAACCTTAATACATAAGTTGATAAAAAACTCAATCATCTCCACCATCGAATTGGATAAGTAAGAAATCAGGAGAGAAACTGAAATTTTAAATTGATTTATCATATTACTCCAAATTTTCTTCGTCACAACGAATGCCAAGGAGAAAATTTGCCGACAATTCTGTATATCTTGTGCAACTGTTGATCTGAAAAATTATAATAAAGACCATTATTTATTTTTTTTATTTATTACGAATGCATGTCAGTATTGAGTGGAAATCATAAATGTTTACATCGCAGTTCGTAATGGATCGACAAATATATTGTAATATCATTTTAAATCCGTTGTATTAGTAGTAGCCTACTGTACAACGTACCGAAGAAAATTAAAGAAAATCACTGAGAAAAATTCATTCAGTTACATCCAAGCAAACAATTTAAAACTCAAATTGATTTCCTTTGATATTAATAAATGAATGATTTATTTTCTAAAAATGGATGGAAATTCATAATACCTTTCTTATGTGAATATACATTAGTATGAAATTGAATTTCATCGAGCTCAATCCTAAACAAAACATTGTCATGAGCCTCAGAGATGCTAAATTCTATCGAGTTATTATTATTCTCTTGTGCGATATCTTGAAACTGCTATAGTCCAAATCGATTCCGGTCTGTTTTCCATGCATACGAGAGCGGAGAATGAGTGTTGGACAAGAAAACGCAGTGCGTTGTTGGCCTGTGGAAGGAAGAATAGCCTGGTCTGATGTTGTAGTCACATTTGGGCTTTATTGTTTGGTTCGGTGTTTGTGGCGCTGGACCCACAACCCGGAACTGATTCCAGTTTTAGCAGTGCCAGTGCCAGCCTGCTCTTTTGTAGAAGAGAACGATGCAGTTCAACACTGTAACGCAGCACACTGAACTGAACAGTAGTTGTGGATGTGCGTTGGTCCGCTTTCCATAAATGCGTTGAAAATTATTATCATTTGTCGCCGACGCCAATGACCCCGTGTACGTAGGTTTCCTCCAACAGTGTAGCCGTTGAACAATGACAGTGTTGAAAAGAGAAATTTTGTGGAAGTAATCGTCCAAATAGAGAGAGCGATTTACAGTGGGTCACACATTTAGAGAGAGTGTGAGCGAGAGGAATAGTAGTGTGGAGAGGAGAGAATAGGCGCAAAAACAAAGCGAGATCAGTCGTTTCGATAATCTCCTTCCATTTCTGTATTTTCTGTTGCTGTGGTGTGGAGGTCCGTCCGGTCGTCCACTGCAAATACTGATCATAGCCAATCCCACCGATTCTGTTTGCGTTTACCTCGTTTCACAGAGTTCACATTCAGCGCTGGATCACTGAACGTGAACAGAGCCTGCCATCGAAATGTAACTGAGTTACAATTCAACAGAGTTTTCGCCTGAAATTTAGCGTAGAGAATGTTCGGCGATTTCCCGTCGCTCGGTTTTTCTGTTTAAAAACTCATTGATTCTATTTTGAGTTAACCCAACGATTTTTTTTAGGTGCATTTGGGTTGTTTCTGTAACTAGAAGCAACGGGTTCGATTTTTACGATACTAGTGGAAATCGGGCCGATTCGGAGTATCGATTCTCTTCTTTTTTTATCTGCATGAGTTATATGAAAAAAGATTGGGAAGGGTTTGAAACGAGACTATCCAATTTCTTTGCTTGAAATGAACTAATCTAACCTTGATGTAACATGACTCAAGAGAAACCGAGAGAATACAATATTAACGAAGAGAAAAGTTCGAAAAATTGTATGGAATTACTCTTGAAAACGGGTTTTGCAATGTAAATTACGTTTCGAGAGGATTTGAAATGAATACATTGTTTTGCGTTCGTAAATCAAGGTTCCCCTGTATTTATTTTTTTACCTTTGCTAAAGAAATCAGGTTATCGAGTTTTCATTTATGATAAATTGTCTCGAGTTTGAGTATTCTGAAATAATGTGAAATTTTCTCCAAACCTCATGATTTAGTTAGTTTAATACCAGCAGTGTAAAATCGGGTTTGACAAGCCCACACCTTTCTGGTAACTCTATTAAAATTAATTATACATTCCAAATTAGTCCAGTTTGTCAGTGGTCCATAATGTTTCTGTCCAAATTTATCACCTAATTAATCTCTGCAACCGACAGCCTCCTAAATGAAATCGTTCTCTGGTACAGCCTTTCATTCCCTTTCTGTTGTTCCATCACACAATTTTTCCATTCTTTTAAAAAATTATGTATATTTTCTCGAAATATATTTTTTTATTGACAGCCCCAATTAATGAAGTTTAATAGATTTTATTTTCAACGTTGTATTAAAGACCAATATCAAACTCAATAGATGTATTCCTTCTAACTATAGTCTACCTCTATAAAACTTAGCACATTTCAGAAATGAAGCTTAATGTCACTGCACATTACAGAAATGAAAGCCACTGCCACTGCGGCGCTCTGTGTGCGCATGCTGGTTTGTGCTCCAGTGAATGCTTGTATTGAGGCTACATCATAAGAGAGAATAGTAGTGTTTCTTTTTGTCTGGTCGTTGACTGGAACGTCAAGTTGTCAGCTTGCATTTGGAGTAGGAGATCGCGTTGCAGAGAGGCTGTATGCTCTGGCTCTTGGCGTTGGCAATGGGTGAGTGTGGTGCGGTTTGGTGGAGATGACTTTTGATGGTTTGAGGACACGTAACGGGATTGTAGTTTCACGCCTGGTTACATAATAACATGATTCGAATCTCACTTACATGGATGGCATCGCATCGTGTCGCATTTTGCTGGTTTCAAGTTCACACACATCGCTTCTTAATTTGAAACCCTAGTCCCCACACTACAAAGTTGCTGCACTCTAGTTTTATTGCTGTTGAAAATGTTAAAATTTAATATTGTAGCTCGAGTCACCAGGCTTTGTGTTCAAAATAGGAATGGGTAAATTTCTCAAAACATCCATGCTTCGATGGTGAATGAACATCGACCTCAAGGTTTTTTAATATTGATCGTAAATATCATCAGTATAAATAGATTTTATAATTGGATAATCGTGCTTGCGAGGCAAAGTACAGTACTAAAAAACCATGTAATATTTTAATATCTATTTACAATACTCTACTCCACTTACAACTGTCAACTTTGGAAATTCAACTATTATGTAGTTTGTAATAAGTGTAGCTTTCTGTTATGTAAGAAGTCTTCCGTAAGAAGTCTTAGTAGGCTTGTGAGTCACACAGCTAAATTTAACTATCGTATGACTTTCTTTGAAAACTAGATTTTCCCTGACAACAATCTCGTGACACGTGTCTTTGGATCCATGAAATGAATGATGCAATGTTATTGGGAAAATGCTTGTACGTGTGAAAGGAAGCATTGGATATTTCAATCATTCAATTCTTATCGCAATTGCTATTGAATACATAAAGTGGCGTAAAATAATATTTTTTTTTAAATTAATATTTATTCACGTGTTTTCCATTAGAAGCTATGATTTAGAAAATGAGAATTGATACAGTTTAATATTTATAACGAATTTAGAAATACAAAGCCTGGTTATACATCAAGCGCATTGGTGGTCTGACCAGCCTCCCACTTCACTAAATATCACTAAGAATGATATTCTTAGCCATAGATGTTTTATCAAAAGCTTGTTTGTGCTGATTGTTGTAGGTATTTTTTTCCATGTTCTGATTGTGCTGATCTCACCCAAATTTCAGATTGCTGTTGTTAATTTTGCCCATGTTCTTAGTTTGGTCGAATTATCCTGCGTACAATTGAATCAACAGCAGCTTCTTAGGGTTGTTTTTAAAATCAACAACTGTCATTTTCCCATTGGAGTTTGTTTATCTCTAATTAACTACGATCCTTCAAAATATTCAGCTCTTTCAGTGTTGTTTGTCCATTATTTTGTCAACTGATGAAATTACACTGACTTCTAAGTAAAAAAAACAACTTTCGTCCTGGTGTTGGATTCAGATAGTATAAAACTATCGTTACTATGATGTAATTCAAGTTGTTTTCTACTTTGAAGTTTTTGAAAGTCAGTTTATTCAACTACTTTCCCAACAGTTTAATACAGTATTATCAACTATTTACAGTATATCAACTATTTATCCAACTTAATTCCCAACACATCGACCGGAGACCGTTGGCTAGTTTGTAAAGTGTTTCACATCCATATGTCACATCCGGTACCCAACAATGATTAATCTGCCCAATTCTTAATTATTGCTGTATATTCTATTAGTGTTGTTCGGTGTTAATGCTCGCTGGACGGCCCTATCTCGTATCCTATCTCAATTGCCGGTGGCAGTACAGCGTGTAGATGTGAATTTTTTTTTGTAATAACGTTGTTGTAGTAGTGTGATAACGTTGAAGCGTGACATGGTGGGAATAGTTGGTTGTAGTTTGGGAGGATTTTGATGGGGGGGGGGGGGGTGCGTTGTGAGCGCGCGAACTCCGTTCTAATTGCGTTCCGCAAGACGAGCACGATTCGGTGCCGTGTTCCGGCGTTTTGGACGCAAACGCACGTTCCGAATGTAAATAGTCGTTGCCGATAAGATCTGTTTCTGGTGCTGGACCTGTCCAACCGGTCATTGTCGATTGTGTTTTGGTAAAACAGCTACCTAGCTAGCTAAATAAGCTAGGGAGCGCATGCAAGTGTGCTGAGGATGTATTCGAAAAGTGCGCTACGTCGACCACATTTCCGCTGCCTGTCCCGGGTTCTAGTTGTAATAGTGGCTACTTGGGCCTATTACAATCATTGCTCACGAATATCGCTTGAATAATAACAACTGAGACAAATTACAACAATGGGATCTATCCATAGAGCGGCGTTGTCAAGGAAATTACACCGAAAGATGTCTTATTGTGTTCTTTGTTCAAATGTAACTCAGGGAAATTCAGTCAAACAATCGTAGGCTATTGTCTTGTAGAAGGGGAGCTTGTAGGATGATGTTGTTCTAATTCCAGGTAATTCATCTACAGAACTAAATTCATTGTTGGATGTTTTATTCCGATTGGTTAGAATTTGTGATTTGCAAAGAACATTTGGAATGATGTGTAGGATATGATGTTGTTAGAAATCTGGAAGTACTGGAAATTCACCTGTAAAACGAAATTCATTTTTGGATTTTCTGTACTGATTGGTTAGAAATTTGATTTGCGAAGAACAGTTGGAATTTTTTATGCGTAAATACAGTAGTAATGTACATATTTTTCAATGAAAACAATACTTAACCTGTTAATGAAAAGGAATCTAGAGAAGAGTAGATTTTATTAGAATGGCGGCCGAATAGAGGGTTTCCTCCTTGATAAAGGTGACAGCCGCTATCCCAATAAAAATTCTACTCTATACATACAGTTCGGGGAGGTAGAGATCTGATCTCTCTTGATTTGTGCAAACGATCAAGTGATATTATATAAATATTGAGAAAGTTTATAGGCACGTGTAATAACGTGTGTTAATGTAGGGACAAAGAGAATAAGGGAATTGTTTTGAAATTCTCCTTTCATGAATTTATGAAATTCCTGTAACGGAACCCATCATTTTTCATACTCTGAACTGAAGGTATTGTTTTACGGAAAGTGTGTTGTTATTCATGCATTGTGGGCCTAGAACGGGGCGGCTCGGTTTGATAAATGCGAACTGCGTGTAATTGGAGTTGGCCTGAGTGACTGGCGGCCACTGCTTAATTATTATCTATCATACAATGTGCACCTTGTCCACTGCACGTTCAGTTTGGTCTTTCTCTTTCGAGTGCAATACAACGGCTCGCCGAAACTTTTCTGTTGCTCTGAATTTCTGGCTGATATATTATTCATAAATTTTGAGCCGCGTTTTTCCACCGGCTGGACTCGCTGTCAAAAGACACTTCATGCCTTTTTAATATTCTGGAGTCGTAAGGGAAGGGGGTAGACCCGAGACGAGCCGCTTCTATTTACGCAGAACAGAACACATCACTCTCTCACTCACTCACTCACTCACCTCTCAGCTGCTTCGCTTTCAGCTCCGGAAAATGAAACTTTTCTTCCTGAATGTGAGGCGAGAAAAATGGAGCGTCGACATCATTATTTCACCTACGCTTCTCGGTCTCAATTTTTCTCTCCCTCTCTATCTTTCCATTTCTAAAATCGACGTTAGCTTGTCTTTACTTTGCCCTCTCGCTCTCCCTGCCAGCTTCAAAAGTGCTTTCACATGTGAAGGAGAACACTCTGAGGTTGTTTCCCTTCCCTTCTGCTGTCTGCATCAACTAGCCAAATGGCCACATTGTCAGCCTGTTACTACGTTTGACAGCCTAAATTGAAAATATTGTTCTCTTTTTTATATGGAGAAATATTGTTGGCTATATTTTATACCCGTGTCATCTGGACACGTGTATAAAACGTATGAAAACGTATTGACTGGTTCATATTGTATGAAAAAACACACTGACTTCATTATAAGTATCATTGAATTGATTGATGTCAATACTGACAGAAACCCGTATCTAATTTCATTTTTGTATCGCATAGATAACGTATGGAACAAATAGAACTCGCTTGAAATGTGTTAGAATAATAATAATAACTTACATTTCGATGAAATCAGGCTTTCGAATTTCAAGTAGGCTTATTAATTTGTTTTTGCTCAAATGATTTAATGTATTGATTGATCTTATATTATGTATTCCCAGCTATTTTTCGACGAAAACACCCTTCCATTGTTGCGTTGGTGTCTCAATGAGAATTATACATCTTCTACTAATGACGTATAATACGAAATTTTTATTGGATACGGAAAAAGAAATGTTTAAACGAGATCAATTATTAGCAAAAATCAGGCTATAGATAATTTTTACTTTTCTTATTTTCTCGATTTTTCCACCTCATGAAAAATGAGTTGATTTGAAACTTGAAGTGGACTAGACCACAAATAAAATTGTATTAATATGAAATTCAACTATCCCAGAAAATATTTCTGACAGTATTCGAATTTCAGCGTTAAAATATAGACAAATTAAAAGTTTTAGCTTTACAGGTAATCAGATTTTCTTTCCCAAGCAGTTTGTTGATTATTTGCATCACATACCTGCAGTACTATTTTTTTCACAGTTGCATTGTGACTTGTCATTGACGATGATTAGTGATAGCGATAGGCAGTTGCAGTTTGACCTTGGCATTGGCCAAGACTGGTGTGAGTCAAGAGTCACGTGGTCTTGCTCTATCAGAACGCCTGACGCCTCGGCTCGCAGCCCTGTTCACAGCTGGCTCTGTCGCAAACTAACACCTATCCAAATAAACTATTATCACTCTCTGTTCGTTTATCTATAAGTTATGAAAGTTATCTAGAAGCGATTTTGTTGGAAAAACAGTATCTTTTGTTACAAACATCATTATTGTTCCAACAATTAGTAGGCTAAGTAGTGGTATCCATGTTATGTGAGTTTTCTTCATGCTTGATGCTTATCTTTATTATGGTCATAAAAATGATTGAATAGGTGAATTGCCCAAGCCCAAGCAATGCCTGAAAAAATATCAATTACTCTTTAAATTGAATTCAAACAACTTTTCCCATTACAGTATTATTCAAGTATGTCATTTGTTTATTTTTTATAAGTTCAAAAATGTTAATATGTTGTTGATTGTAATTATTGTGATGCTTTGGAAAGTGATCTCCGCATGAGAATCACCAAAACTTGACATAGAGATGATGGAGAAGCACCAACATTTATTGCCTACTATACAGTAGGCATGCTTATTTCCAAAAAAAAGCATACCACGCTTCGCCACGGCTACTATAAGAGCTAGAGTATTTATAAGAGCTTACTAAAAGAAATTACCCATCTCCACTAGCAAAATTAAAACTAGATAGATGTTGAACGAATTTGATGATGATAGAACTCTCTTAGTTTGGCCTGGAACCCGCGATTAGGTCCAATTCAATAATATTTTGCACTATAGATTTTTTGATTTGCATCGACATGACTTTTACCGACATCGACATGCAATACATTTTTTAAACTGTAAATAATTAGATTAGATTTTTAACTTGAAACACTTGTCAGTGATATAGTGTTTACTAAACAGTTCAAAGTTTCAATTTTTTCACTATTCAAAGTTTCAATTTTTATGGAGTGTGTTGTAATATTATGTACGGTAGTTGGTTGATGGTTTTCTAACTGAGTGATTGTTTTGTTTTCCCTCAGGCGAGCGCACCTCAGGAATTGCTTGGAGAAACTTAAAGAGATGGTTCCTCTGGGCAACGAAGCTTCTAGGCACACCACTTTAGGTTTATTAACGAAAGCGAAAAGGTTTATTAAGGTCAGTAGTTTGTCTTTTCTATCCTAGTATTATTAGTCAACTGTTTGAATTTGTCTGAAAATTGAAACAAGTACTGACAGTAGAAATTAATGAAAGAAAAAAAGAGTATGAAATTGTTTGTGATTGTCGTTTTTCTAAAAAATAGACTGAAAATATGATGAATCAGTATTTACTGTAATACAATACAGCAAGAGCTTTACCTATATCAGAATTGAGAACAGAACAAAGCAATAATATTCAAGTTGATATTTTACCTGAATACAATGAATCATGCGGTGCAAATCACTCAATATTTGTCAGTTGAGAACAGAACGTAGCACATGGCAATAGAAGTTGAGTCAGTATTTTATCCAATACAATATTTGTTATACAGTAGTACTGTAATTAATCTCGAGGAGATTGAAAATTTAAAACTTTAATTGCATTTTTTTCACTAAAAATGATGAAAATTGTTCACTATTTTTATCTAATTTAAATTTATGTATGTGTAGAAGTGAATAACATATTGTTTATAATTGATTTTGATTGTTTCCTCTTTGACAAATTATTATAAATTTATTGTTTAAGTAATGTATTGAAAGATGGCGATAAATATTTAATTCATTATCATTAGTTGAGCAACAGAGAGCAAAGAACATTTAAGTTGAGCCACTATTTAATACAACATGCCCTGTACACGCTATACCCTGAAAAAAGTTCCATTATTGAGAACTCTGTCACGCATAGCTTTTTTATTTTTCAATTAATTTATTTCGTCATGAAAAAGCACAATAATAAATTATGAAAGAAGTAAAATACATTGAATGATTGATCAACCACAAATAATGAAAATAAATTATACAAAATCATAGATATACGAGTATCTAGTATTGAATAATAATAATAATATTTATCAAGTCTTAGTAGTCTATTTATGGCATCACTAGCAAAAAGAAAACTTTGCCAGCTGGTGACCGTTGCGATTGAGATAACAGGGTGCAGTTTCATAATCGAAAGTAGGCCCAGTTATGAAACTACACCACAGAGAAGTGAAGCACTATTTATAGGCATATTCAATTAATTTGGCGGATGGCGAACAACTTTCATTTAACATTTCTTTGGTAACTGGTGATGTTCTTTTGATTCCTTTTCAAAAATGTTTCTTACATGTTATATAAAGTATTTATGTGAAGAAAATTTAACAGAATATCACCCGTTACATAGAAATGTTGGATGAGATTTATTCAAATACAAATAATCTTTATTCAGTAAAGTTGTATTAACAAGAGTATACACTCAACAACATTGAAAGTGTCACAAATATAATATAACATGCTGAAATATTCATTAAGGTGATAAATTGAAGGGAGGAGACATAAAAAGGAAGAGATCATAAAAATGAAGAATACGAGATAAAGGAGCAAAAAATACAACTAGTTCTCTTCCCTTGAAAATCTAAGACATTCTTCGACCGAGTACGGGGCTCTCTCCAATAAAACAATCTTTATTTTCCATCTGCCAAATTAAATTAATATACCTATAATCTGGGACTGCAACTAGATAACAATATGAAAAAATCCATGTCATTGTATTTAAACTTCAAATGTTCTCTTGAGTAATTTTGTTGATGTGTTGTAAATTTGTAGAATTTGGAGGTGCAGGAGCGTAAGCACGCAATTCAGAAGGAACAGCTGAGCAGGGAGCAGAGGTACTTGAGGCGGCGGCTGGAGCAGCTGGGTGGCGGCGGGGGCGGGGGCGGGGGCGGCTTCAGCGGCTGCAGCAGCACAAAGCGACGCTCGGTGAGCGAGTGCTCGCTATCGTCGACGCTGTCGGCGTCGTCGTCGTCGGCGTCGTCGGGCGTCCTGTCGCCGTCCATCAGCGAGGAGTCGGACGAGATCGACGTGATCGGCGGCTACGGCGGCTGCAGCGCGGCCAGCAGCAGCGGCAGCGGCGGCGGCAGCGACACCGACGACCAGAGCAGCGTGCAGTCGGCCAGCAGCGACAGCGGCGTCGCCATGTCCACCAGTCGGCTCACGCTCCACGACATGGAAGTCATCTAGGTACTGTTACAAAATGATCACAAGTCAATAAACTTGCTTACAACCAGCGACCACACAATACAAATAGACGGAGCACTCAGGCTCAGTATTGAAGCCAATTCTGGCGCCTAGACCTAAGTAAGATGGCGGCGGTTTACATGAGTGAGAGAGAGACAGAAAAACAGCTGGCATAATCTTGTCTCTCTCACACTCATGTAAACCGCCGCCATCTTACTTAGGTATAGGCGCACAAAATTGGCTTCATCACCCGTAATGTTGAAGTAATAGGAATGCTCCGTCTATTTGTATTATGTGGTCGCTGCTTACAACGATCGTCGTTGGTTCATAGCAATAAAAAGAAAAGTATAGCGCGATCCATTTAACTTGACATGAATCAGCTGTTTTGGTAATAATTAAACAGTGACTTCGACACAATCAAAAGGCTTAAAAGTCTTAAAGACCTATATATGCTATAGCAGGATCCAATTCAACTTGTCAGAAATCAGCTGTCTCAAAGAGCAATATCACAATACTTAACCTACAAATGCTGAATCTCGCAGATTATTGAAAAGGTCTTTTAAAAAGTTATTCTTTGAAAGGTCCTCTTTAAAAGGGTCTTTTAAAGACTTTAAAGGTTCTTTAGACTTTCAAGCCTTTTGATTATTGTGTCGAAATCACTGTTCAATTATTACTGGATCAGCTGATTTATGACAAGTTAATTGGCTCCTGCTATATATTAAGATTTGCGAATCTTAAAACACTTGTTAATTTGATTTAATTCATTTGGCTTCAGATGAATTATAAATTCATTTCCTTTTCAAATTCTTTTTAAATGCTGCAGAAGCCTAATGCATTTGGTTTACAATTTTTGTGGCTTCTGACCTCACTGCCGGCGCACAAGATTATCTTTTGCCGGTAGTGCCATATTGTTAATGATTTAAAACTCATTATCAAATCTCAAGGTAATTATTTATTTTGTATTTTATTTCTAATGTTGTACCGATTAATTTTTGTATTGTTTTTCTTTTCTTTTTGGCAATAAAATATTGATTGATTGATTGATTGAGTTATTTGCCACTAACCAGCAGAGGAAAATCCTTGTTCGCTGGTGGGAGCATACAGTTCAGTCAGTTTAAAAAAAAATCTGTTTTAAAACTGTCCTTTGCCGATACAAAATGACTTCAACAATGATTATTAAACTATAAAATATAATTCTTCAAACTTCAAATAAAATTCTTGCAATGATGATTCAACTATAAAATATAATTCTTCAAACTTCAAATATATTTCTCTCAAGATTACCGATATTGAAAAAGATGTGTCTCTTCCAAACATGTTCTTTCTTTTACACTTGGACAATATACCAAAGACGATAGGAAACTGTTCTAATGACTTTATTAGGAACCTATTAGGAACTAAGTATTCTAATTGTCTGTAACAATACCGTCCACTATTCACAATGCAAAAACGTGGAAGGCATCAGGTTTATCAACTTGCATCTTATTTGTTTTCGTACAGTCACGAAATCAGAATAATCAATTTTGGACTGTTGATGCTTTCAATACAATTAATTACAAATTACCACTCCTCAAGCTAAAACTATCAAAACCTATCAGTTTAGAATGAGAAAGAGCTCCTGGCCATGTATTTTTTGTGAATATTGGCAGATAGGAAAATTCTTGATTCTTGATATTAAAGCTGAAAAAGCATAAGATATTGAGCACAAATAAACAATTCATTGCAAATTCCTACTCCTGAAACTAAAACTACTATGATTCATCAATTTATTTCACGTAATTGACACATTTTGCGATATGATTGCTCTAATTTACAGCTTAAAATTTCAATTAAATTGGTAATAATTGATTAATTAATTTCATTAAACTGATTATAATTTTTAAATACTTGATATTTTTTTAATATGATAGCTCTTGATTAACAGCTTCGAATTTCTATTCAATCCATTCATTCCACTCATCATTCAAAATATTAGCATCTCATTTTCAAACAGTCTTGAATATTTTACAATATTTACATGATTGTCGTTTGTCGTTTCAAAATTTCAATAAGATGGTTCTCAACTGTCAGATCTATAATTAAATTTCACAGTTTTAAATAATCATAAATTAAAAAATATTGTCAATTATTAAAAACAAACTAACATCTTGACAATCTGTGTCTACTATAAGATGGCTCTTATCCACAGCTTCCCTGAATCTCGGAAGATTTCAAGGAGAGAAATTTTAGCCCAAACAGGAATAGCCTAGAGGACGGACCAGTCAGTAGCCGTTCTCTTTGAAGATCTGATTTTTAGTGATAGTAAATCTGGGGCCTGTTTGAAAAACTTAGACGTCATTTAATACAGGAAAAAGGATGACATGAAATACTCTAGACTAGACGTTTGAATTTGATGAGCTTTGCTATCCATGTCCAGTGTAAGTCCGCATTTTTCTTGTAATTTCAAGAATCCCAAATTTTCATGAAGCAGGCCCCTTTGGTTTCTTCAGATATGCATAAAATGAATTTACTCTGAAATTAATGATTGATGTTATTTTCTGTTTGTAGTGATGTTAATTGTTGTATTTTGTTTGTGTTTTAGGTGCGCGTGATGTGCGCGTAATGATTGATTTCATTTATGTATGGAGATCTGGCACCATGCTACTACACGTTGCTGGAGTCTTGAAAGAAGTACGCGAGAGCCAGTAGAAGTACCCACCAAGTATCCTGCTCTAGTCATCTTTGCCCTCTTCCTCACTCTCTCTCCTCCCCCCTCCCCCCAAATCACAATGCTACTTGCTTTCTCTGCATCTCTTCCCTTCTCGAAAACGTCCAACGGCGGCGGCGGCGACTCAGCTCTCTTCGGCTTATTTCTTCTCATCGCCAACATTTCTTTACTGAAATCAAAACGTTTTCATGGACAAATCTACAGTGTTGAGTGTACGTCTATTTGTTTGCGCTATTCGAATCCAGTGCTCCGATCAGAAAACGTTGTTGCAAAAGGGGCTACCAGTTATTTGCAAAATTTTAAATATTAAAAAGATTTTGGGCTTAAAGTCCTTTCTCCTTGAACTATACTATGTACTTATACATAACCTCCAACCTCAATGATGTTTTTCCCCAACAAACTTTAACACAGAATCTATATTTTTAGAAAAGTCATTTTTGATTTTCTATTAGAATAAAATTCTACTATTTTTTGCAATGTTTTTGTTGCAATACCACATCAATGGATGTCGCTCGAAGTTAGATAATACTATTTTTATAGCTTTTATTGGTGTGGAGATTCTTAATTTTATATTCACTTTGCTGAATATCTATATTTATAAGCTTCAAAGTCTGCAAGTGGCCAAGATATTTTTCTCTTGCCACTCCCATGTTCCGGAGGCCACATAAAGTCGTCTGTCCCTGCATCCATAAAAGTAATCGTTGAGTTAATTTCTTATCATCACCCTCCCCACACACAAGCCTAGGGCTCATGTGGACATCACCCTCATCATTCAAATGATATCTCCACTATCACCAATAACACTTTTTCTCGATAATTTGTCTGTTCGATAGAGTGACTTGGTCAGATAAAAAATTTCGAGACTTTTGAGGCTAACTCTTTTTCTTCACTTTCTAGCCTTTTTGCTGGTAAGTGAAGCTATGCGATAAAAAAATGAATCGTTACCCATCTACAGTTTTATGGCATTTGAATAGCCGATCTGTGTGTTACTATCCTAGTAAAATTTTATTATTTGAGTAGATATATTTCATTGCTTACTCTTATCAGCGAACTTCTTAATGTTTGGAAAAAGCTTTAAATCAAAAATTACCATGTGCAATCTTCTACAATGAAGTACACTGTGAGATATACAGAAAAAATATTTTCTATATTTCTAAGTTTGCTAGTTGAGAACACTGGCGAAATCAGTCAGAAGGTTATTAATTTTCATTTTATTTTTTAGAATAATAATCGATTCGTATGATCTAATAATATTCTTGAAATTTATATTCTATTGAATGTCTGTAGATTTCTTATTCATTCGGGAATCTTATGAAGCTATTTAGTTATATTAGTGTTAAGTCGAGCTCATTTTGCTCTACTCCAGTATTGTATTATAAGGTTAATCAAGCTTTTTGTAAATTAATTTCTAACATTCCCGTTTCTCTCGATAGAAATATTGTTGTACTATTCTTGATCTGTTTAGTAGTGGTTATTCTGATGATTTCGTATAGTACAAATGAAATAGTTGAGTTCCTATGTAAAGTTTCAAAGTGGCATTAAAGATCATTATAAGTATTCTCTTGTATGAACGAATAATTGATGTAAACTACAATAGAGTAGTGGAAAATCCTTTAAATCAAAATTTTCAAAAACCTTTTCCAAATTCGAAGTTTTATTGGTTGAATTTCATATTGAAAAAATTTCAATTTATTATACACGCAGTGATTCACATGGTAAATTTGATTTATAGCGGTTTTCATGATTTTTTTAATGCTTCTATGTTCTATAACAACTTTAGGTCGGAATACTGGATTCTATTTCTGATTTAAATTTATATGATGTAATAAAATTGAAACTATCAGTTTTGTAACTTCCAAGTTTGAGAATTCTATATAGATGACTAATTTCAACCAACTTGTTTCATCTCTGATGTAGACCAAGAATTTTGAAATTTGAAATGATTGTGCTTAGAAAGTGATAATTGCAGTCACAATGATATTCAACATTACAGAGACTTTTTTCTGGTGATTCGAATTGAATTGAAGCCTTCAATTATCATTCATTGAAATGTAATTATCTGTAATCTCAAAGTACTGTACATGTCTTTTTCTCGAATATTTTTTATAATTGTGTCTTATTTCAAGATTACCAGCTTTGTAAATTCTTCCCCAAATCTAATGGATTAAATCCAAACTCAATAACTCAGTGCTAAGATCGAAATTTGGAAAAAAGCATTTATAAAGAGACACATTTAAAGTAACATAAAATTGAACTGAATTTTCGAAGAATGTAAGTATTATTAATATTAAAAATAGGAAAGATTAAATGAAATGAATAACTATAATTATTATATTTTATGTTTCTTTGTGAATTTCAGCATTCACATATAATTTTATAGAAATTTAAAAGATGGTTATGATAAGGCTAACAAATTGCTTATTGTATTTGAGCTTTAAAGTTCATGTAAATATAATTTCCTAGTTGTGGTCATGCATCAAGTTTGTAATTTTGGTTTTCCCAAATCTCTGTTCATTTCTATTATTATTTGATCGTATACGAATATTGATTTAGTATTGAAACTTCAATCAGACTCAAACTCATCAAATGTTTCACAACAAAAACTTTCAACTCGGACTCATACAACTGATCGGAAGGCTTGTCAAATTGTATTTGAATTGATGCATAATCACAAAGTGAAATGCCAATGAGAAATTATCTACTTCGGAATGTTTTGTAGTTTATGTTCGGGGTTCGCGTGCCGATCATGTCGATTCGAAACATTCTGAAGATTAGCGATTGTCATTCATTGGATTTTTCATTTCGTCAATATTCATAAATGTTCCCATTTGAATTGTATATAAAGTAGCTTATTTTTATCGCGATATTACATTGCTCTGATCGCTGGATCGCGGAGGATTAGAAATGCACGAGCGGCGGTTAATCATCAGACTGATAGTTTTTGTAAAACAAACTTATTCTTTATAATATGTGCTTTAGAGAGTAATTTGTGTATTGTGCGAATTAGATGGAGGTCAACCTTCATTTCTTATGCTTTTCTCGTTAATTTTTCCATCAATCATTTCCATCCATTATTTCCTAATTTTATGAATCAGATAATTGCTTAAAAATAACAACTAATAAATAATTAAAATGTTCTCAACAACACATAAACATTGTTTTCAACCCAAAATTAGCTGATCTTATCCGTAGTGATCATGCAAAACTATTTCAATACGGTACATGATTTCGTGGCACAAAGTACTGTATTGTTTAATCGAGATTTAAAAAGGAATTTCACAATAACATATTTTTATTTTCATGCAAATTTCTTAATGTTTTTGAAAATAGCATTAATTTCACTGATTAACGATTTATAAAAGAATAATGACCACTATCGATGAAAAAAATTGATAAAATGTGTGAAAACTAATCGATATTGTCATTGTTGATTGCATTACACATTATCGGTAAAACAATCTTGATACACTGGTCTGACAGTCCAATTTTCAAACCGGTATTTTGTTTCAACAAGGAACAAGAATCTGATAGCTTTTCTGTGTTAAAATTCAGAAATATCCACATTTCTCAGATTGATCTTGTTGTGTAGGAGGATTGTTTCAGGGAAGTTATTTTAGGTTACACAAGAGATATGAGGAAGAAATTGGACTTTGTAAGATACAAACAACATCCGAAAAGAAAATAATTGAATCAACCATGCATTAAACCTTCTGGATTATTGAGCTCATTTGTTATTTCGTTTGCTGTGTAAATTTGTCATTAGTTTTGTTCATTTCTCTGTTTTCATTGGCCATCTAGATCTAACCAATAGCGTGCAATAACCATGCGAGGTGGAAGGGTGCGTGCAATTCATGAATGAAAAGCTGAATTCAGCCTGAATTCTTCAACCCATTGATAATTAATTATTTTGTTTTTAAAACGTTCAAATGCCATGAATTTCAAAACTCGTTAATAATATACGTCACCGACTATTCACTGCTTATCATTCTATCATTAATTTTAAAAATAATATACACTTCTTTAATTCTGTCTCGGAAATTCAACACATCTTTTATTCATTTTTCGTTTTAATTTATTATTGGTCACTAGTTGCTTTCTGACTACATTATAAACTTAATCATCTTCTTATTATGTAATTTAACAGATTTGGTTCACATTTTTACAATTTGCATTGAGTTAATCTGCGGTGATCACCCCATAATGACTGTTACAATCAATAATAAATTGACATCTATTTCAACTTTGCTAGTAGTACCATGAACAGTAGACTTAGCTGTGAGCAAGAAAATTTCACTTCATCAGCAATTAAATTAACAAAGTAATAGATTATTGTGATGTACTTGTTGGAACAAAACAATCGCAAGGTTTTTTCTGCAATAATCACATAATCATTGAATAAGAATTCAATATTATAGAGTTGTTTTAATTGAATTTCAGGAAGAAATCTATAGCAAACAGTTATTAGATTTCAAGAGAATGATAATATATTATCCTTTTTATGAATTCAATTATTTCAATGTGAGCAACAATCTCCGTGCATCAATTACAGTATTAACGTGGTTAAGATATAAAATAGTACTTTCTCAAGTGAAAACAAGATTTTTCAAATTTGAAAAATTATTTGAATATTTCTATAGTGTTAGGGACGTTAATAGTAGATAATTCAAAATTCTATCAATACTGACTGTAGGGGCCAAAAAACATTATCATAGAGGATTGCTTAACTGCAGCTTCAGGATATTGGTTAATAGTTGATAATGAATTAAATGGACAATTGCTGTAATGTTTTGTGTCTCAACAAAGAAAAACCACGAGGAAAACAAATAACATTCAGTGATTGCATTATTTGAAAAATTTATATTGATATATAATTGAATTTGTTCAAAAATGAACTAGTGAGTATTGAATTTTCAGATCTTAGTTTGTTTTGCTATGTGTTGCTACTCGCGAATTATTTTTGATGTTAGAAATAGGAATTCACTCATTTACTACCCCTACAAACATCACACTTTTCTAAGTAGCTGATATTTTTCTATTAGATATGCTTTGTGTTAGATACTTTACTTGTTGAGTACTTTGGGATTGTTGTAATTTACATAGGAGAAGCACCGGGATGGCAGAGCGCGCAGATATAACTGTAATGTAATAATTAGGTGAACTAGAGGCGACGCCGGTAAGACTGCTTTCAAACAAACCGTCGCCTGTTCTACACCGTTTAGCCTGTAATACACACGACGTGTTGTTACCAAAGTGTTTCACGTCGTTGGAGCGATCAATAATTTATTTATTTAAACTAATGTTAACGTCGTCGAAAGCTGAAATTAAATGCTGAATGTATGTGCGCGGTGGCTTTTTAATTAGGTAACTTTGAGTAATTAATCGTTGTATATTAGCGTGACCGAGGGTGAATCATGGCTGATTGCTAGTTCTGTTCTGTCGGAATGCCTGCCTTCAACAACTTGGCATTTGTCGATGAACTTAGGCGGGTTGCAGTTGTATGTGGGCTGTTATTTATTACTATTGTGTATCTTACTTGTCAATCCAGTAACAGGTACTTGTGGGTACCAGATCTCAAATCCCAAACCTAAAAATAGTACAAATTCTATTTGAAAAATACAAAAAAAATAATGATAATGTTCTCCCTCAATGATAAAAGGGATAGCGTTCAATTAATAATTAATCGATTAACGATGATAATGATGATGATTATTATTATTAAGATTAATTATGATTATATTAATGTTTTATCGAGTGCTGATGTGTGAGTGAGTGAGTGAGTGAGTTGTTTGTTGTGGTGAGTGTTGGTCGATTAATTTGATCATCTGCATACACAGAACTGTCCCTATAATACCTGAATAATAATATTAATATGATTATGGCTCGCCACTTGAAATTAATAATGGTCATCTTTGTAAACTTGCTGCTTATTAAACCTCCCTGATAGAATCTCGCTTTAACTTGTGCGCTTACCGTTGACCAATTCGAAGAGAGACATGCACGCCATGCACACACATTTACACAAACACAAAACACATTTTTCATTCATAAATAATGTCGAACTGCTGTTGCTGTTGCTGTTTGCCTGAGATAGGTGTTGTGGGGTGTTTGAGTGTTCGCAGACAGTGTGTACATTAAGCTTGAAAGTGACAGTGTGGATGAAAGCCGCCTGTGGCTTGCGAGTGCTGATGATGTGCCTGTAACTGTAATGATGTCGAATTAATTTTTCTGGAGCGTTGCGTTTATACAGTACGGTACCGTGTAACAGGTGGTTTTTGGGGCGCTCTGAAATTTTCCAACGTTTGGCAACTTACTGCCTGAAACTGATGATCACACGACTTTCTAACCGATATTTCCTCAAAACTGAGGTACTAGTATGTTGAGATTCTAGTATATATATATTTTTTTAATTTGGCGAATGAATTAGCTGTTTACAAATGGGGAAACAAACAAATGGAGTCTCTCAACAATCATTCGCCATCCGCCAAATTAAAGAATTCCACAGTACATGTAACAAGTTGCTGAACCGTCCTCTCGACTCTCCAGCTCCCAGTTGCTCATTCGCAATTCATTCAGCCATACCCAGATCGGATTTTGAAGTTTATGACACCCTCTTACTAACTGTCTTATGAAAAGAGTCACCAAACTAAGAGATGCAGAAACGAAGACTGTTGAATGGACCAAGAAACAATAGGATATTATTTCTTGAAAGTGAGTGAACCAATATTGTAGAGAAGCTTTCAAAAATCCCCTCAGACACCACTTCTCTCTGTGTTCACCAACATTGAAACATCTTTCTAAAGAGTAGCTTATTGAAATGCAATACAAATACTTTCATTGATCAATTTTTAAATTCTGAAAATCAAATTATCATCGTAATAATAATTAATTCTCTTACTGTCTAGCATAATTTCCCCCCTCATTCAGGATTTACCTGCAATAGGAAGTTATTTCAATGAATCAAAATCATTCCATTGTAAATTTCTTCCTTCTCATTATGTTTTCTTTTATCGTAATACAGCCGTTCCCTCAAAATGTGGAATGAATTATTCATTTTAAAGCATCTCTGGTTTGGTTGACTTCCACTGGCACCATCTCAACCTTGATTTTGATCATTTGATGGCTAGTTATATTTCGTTGTAATATGGTGATTTCGGTTGCACTTCAGAGTGTAGGAGTATTCAAAAAACTATTGTGTGTATAATTTAATACGATCGGTTAACTAGTAAGCGCACAATAACACATCAGTTGCTCAAAATGTGATGACTTGTGTTTGAAGAGCCAAAAACGAACAACGGTTTAGATTTGTGCTTTGAACTGATCTCTCAATTGTGACTATGGTAAATTCAGAGCGTGCCCGGTTCTTTATTGAAGTATTCTTTCTTTGGAAAACAATCCATTTACTCTGTATAATGTACACATACACACTTACGTATTGTATTATTTAAATAGAAGCTGGATGTTGCAATTTAGGCTTTAAGATGATGTGAAAACCGTGTATGAGTGGATAGCAGGCAGTCGATCTACTTAAGCCCTGCCACTCACACACTGTCTCTCCTTCTCTATCTTTCTCTCTCTCTTTCTCTCACAACAGAGCAGATTGTATGTATTATCATACTACTGTATTTATAGCGATAATAAAACGTTTATATAAATGTGAAGAATGTTTTGAAACTTTCTAGATTATATAAATATTATATATATCAAATGTTTTAAAAGTGTAAGAAAATATATATGTCTGATTAGAAAAAAAACACTTGGAAGTGTACTGTGTAACATAACAGAGTTATTAGTGGGTCATCAAATGAAATTGTCGAGTTGATGGATATTTTGCAATGATGGGTACAATAGTTACTTATCAAATGATCACAATTCAAACTGTAACTAAAAACATTAAACAAGTATAATTTACAATTTAATTGTTTAATTTTATTTTCCCCCTTACAATATGTTAGTATTCTATCGATTTCAAATATTTTATCGCAAAAACACTAAATCCGTTTCGATGGAGTGATCTTTTCTCTGCAACTGACAGCAATTTCCCTCACAAATAGCTTCTCTCTTTTTGCCAGAGTGCAACTTTCAATACACAGCTGAATACGCAATTAACGCCTATGAACATAGAACGTTTTTGAGAGAAATCCATTAGATGAATGAAATGGTTCAAGAGATTTGTGAACGGAAATTTAAATAAGACTCTTGAACTTGGCATTGTATAAACATTTGTTCAGAATTTCTGGTAGGAAATATTTATTTAAATGAGTTGAGCGAGTCTGAGTCTTGAATTGATTTCTCTCGTTATTCTTCCAACTCCTTTTTGTGGTTTTCTGTCAGATAGTTTCATTAGATTTGTTAATTGAAAAATAAAACAACCAACAACCTAAAATAATTTTTAAGATAGCTAGCTATTCAATGAGATCATTGGATTGAATACTATAACATTCTTACCTATCATTGCACAATTCATATAACTGTCCAAGTCAAAAGCATTCACTTCACTTACTACAGAGTTCACATTATGGATTATTCTGTAGACATTATACATTCTGTATATAATAAATTATGGGTTGCTTCAAGTAATTAATGACGAAATTGTTATCTCTATTTCTCAATTATTATTCTTTCTTTCACTAGGAAAAAATACTCAAATTAATATTTAAACTGTACAGTTGAAAACGTTCAATAGCTTTAATAGGAAGTTAATGAAGAGATACTTGTTTCCTTAATTTATGGTTTTGTTATTTATAGAAATTTTATTTCCAAATATTTGTAATTAATTGAAAATTTGTGTATAGATTTCCAATTCAATTATTTCACAAAGTTACAATAATATTGGTAGATTGCTCTCTAAAATTTTGTTGGCGAGCAACATTTATGCTAAAGCATTGATCAAATAATAGTAAGTGATTTAAATGTCGTTTGACTACAAGAACAGTTCCATTATGAACTCAGCACAATTTGTTTCTCATTATACTGTATGTATCCTCTGTAATTTTGTTTTACTCCAGCAACTGTATTGGTTTCTGTTTCTATTCATTATTCCATACTGCATAGAGTTTCAATATCTTTTTCAAAGCTTTGATACAATAATTTGACTAATGTTGTGTTTGAAAGAAGCCGAAACTTGTTGAGCATAACATTCCACTTTCTTGATAACCTGGCTTCCTGTAAATCATGCTTGTTTCTTTGTAATTCTCTTTATAAATTGTATAAATTTAAATTCGTAAAAGTATGAAATATTTTTGTGACATATTGTACCAGACTACTAATTATGATTGGTATTCTGTTCAAATTCAGATACAATGCAATTGCCATTGTTTTCTGAATTATCATGTTGTAATATTACATTGATAATATAGATGAATGAAATCAGTTCATCAGTAGTAAACTGCAGTAATAGACCAGTTTCAGATTTCATTATTCATGTAAACATAGTTGAGCATTGTCGGTATATTGTTCTGTGACCCAATCCTTTGACAAAGTTGAGATAATCAACAACACCTCTCTGAAATAGATGAAAAGTTAATGCACTGTCATCTCCCTGAGGGAATGCCAGCCTGGCATGTATCTGATTGTAAATATAATTATATTGTATTTGTAACTATTAATGAATTTATTGTCTTCTGTTCTTCATGATGATCATGTTGATGATGACGATAAGAATTGAAAGTAAAAGAGTTCAAAATCAGTTTCTCTTTAAATTCTACTGGAAAAATAAATTTGTGTATTATTATAAATTTGTTGTTTCTATGTCGACCCCTTCCACACTAGGCATGTCCTTTCAAATAGAAGCCTATTCCGTTTTTTAGTTTCTTTGGGAGCATTCAGAAAGAAATCAGGATGCATTGAAAACGCTTGCTAACAGTAGCTTAGATTGAACCAACTGCGTGCGTGTTCACAGAAATCTGCTGTAGCAAGCGTTTGTTCAAGCTTTCTTTGTGTTTGCTTTCTATGTGATTATGATAAAAAGGTGATTATGTACCAGGTATTCCAAAAAAATTGAAACCAACTTTGAAAATTTATTAATGAAATATTAACTTGAGTATTGCTTTCAAGGAAAAAGCATACTGTAACCTTCCTTGAACTGAATATGTTCTTTGTAGGCTATTCTGCAGATGCCATTAGTATTCATAACGGGGAAGTCGCATCCGCAAAGCTATAAACCTACGTGTATGAAAAAACACTGGCTAGTAACGATTCGATATGTGTAAAAAAGACACTTAGATCAAAATAATTCAGCATTGAGTGACAAAGTCCTGATGTGTTTCTCTTGAAAATTGTTTCTTAAATCTTTATGATTAATCGAAATTTCAAAAATTATGATCCAGAACAAAGTCACAGATCGCTTCTCTGTGGTCACTGAGGTTCCACTCACACTTGGAAACTCAAATCGGCAAAATTGAACAATTTAATTTATTTATTGTGGAATTTAGAATTCTTATCTTGTAGGATAAGAATATAAGACTTCAATCATTGTGCGTCAGAGGAAGCTAAAATTGAATTGTGCTCACATTCATTTCGTAAATTCTACTTTTCGAGTTTTAAGTTATGAGCCTTGGTTTTGTTCATGACAAAACCTTGTTTTAGGATTATACAAAAAGGAATATAATATCAATATGCTTTATTTTCAAGTTTCTACAGATTGAATTCCAGTACTTTTACTTTTTCTCTGCTCGCGTTGTTGTTTCTTTTCAGCAACTGACTTTTTGAGACCTTTCATCTTCCTCGTTTGTAGTTTATTGATATCCTGTTTCGTAATGTGTATTCTGCCCATTCTTGTTCCAAATTTATCATACTTTATGTTCTTCGTCTTATGCGGCTGTAAATAAAACATAGATTTATTAAAACACAGAAAAAGCAGCCTACATTTTGTCAATACCGTAATATTGGGATGTTTGAATAAAACAGAAAAAGTAGCCTCTATCTTGTGAATAAAATTGAGATGTTTGGCCAACAACCATAGCCCACAAAATCATTGCTTTCAACGACAAATTCACCATATTAAAAACAAGATATTACACAATCAAAAAGGTAAAGTATTCCCAAGACTTTTACAAATGGTGGGAACGCAGAAAGCATGTAAAAGGTTGGAACAATTAATAATTATAATCTTTCCAAACAAAAATTATACATTATAATACAGGATCAAATCATCAGTTACACGCTAGTAAGACCCTGAAGCAAGGGCGCCATTTGGGGGGGGGGGCTCAGGGGGCCTGATAAATAATCTAAGATCTGTTAAATAATTTAAAATAGCGGTCCTATCAATAATATTATTGTAAACTATATTGAACAATATAGCTTAAAATTATATTTCAACATAATATTTCAATAATTTTCCGAGGGTTTTCCCCCCTACCCCCTTTCCATGGATGGTATTCCATACCCCACTGGTGTTTTCCCTCCCCCCACAACAGTTTGGTGAAATGGCGCTCCTGCCCTGAACTCAGGAGTGTCGATATGGAAATTTTAAAGAAAGAAAAATAGTCAATAAAATCTTCGGACTGCGATTAATTGAAAAATGCTACAAGGGTTGAGACTTTAATGGAGCTGACGATTGAGTGGCGAACTACAAGTTTTGGGCGGTCGTTTGTCCATGTAAGATAGGAACAAAACTTTTTGTAAGATAGAATTCAATTAGGTCCTTGAAATATCATTAATATTGCTATACATTTGATGGATCAATACAATCATGAAAACACTTTAGAACTACTACATAATAATTGATAGCAACATAATATTAATGGTATTTTAGGTATATAATTGAATTCTTCCTTAAAATCCCGTTCCTATCTTACATGGAACAATGAATGCCCAAAATGGGTCTCAATCGCCAGCTTCTCTGAATTATCGCTCCTTCAACTAGATTAAAAATTGAAGAATGAACAGAGAATCGAAACACAATCCGATATAAAATCTCAATTGTGTTTCAACCTTCAATTCTATTATTAATTCTATTACAAGATTTGAATCAATAACAGGTTCTCTGTGAAATCAGGAGGCACATGAGGCAATCGAATTGAATTAACTCACCTTCACTTGTTTGGGCTGCTTGCAAGACCTACTGAATAGATCATCAGATGCCAGTTTGGTTCTTCTCAATTTGAAATCGATTGATGGCCCTATTTCTTCCAGTTCGACGCGCGGCGATTTTTGTCCAGACTTTTTCAACAGGATTCTGAAAAATGAAAAAAAAAACTATATAATATATTTTGAGAAGGAGTAAAGGTGATATTTTGATAATTAACCCAATCGAATAAAAGGACTAGAGGTTGTCACAAGCACATATTTTTTTTATTAATAAAAAAGAGATTAAGGGGCTCTGAGCGGCGGAATGACAAGTATTGGTGATTTCTGTCTGCCTATGAATGATTGTAACAAAAGAAGATTTCGAGAGAGATTGGATTCTTGAAATATCATCGATATAATTCTGTTATCTATTATTTAGTGGTTTCAAGTTTATTCATGATTCATTATACCGGGTTATCATAAAAGAATGGTGCGGTTTCAAGAGAATTGGTGCGATTTTCTGACAAACATTTGACGCGGATCAGTTCATGATTCCTGTCTAATTTTGAACGCTGGTTTCTATAAAAATTCAATCTTCATGCAGAAAGATCAGTCAAGCTGTAGCATCTAGAAATAGAATTTTGTAGCCTATATTAGAAAAAATACACTATCACTGTAATGATGACTTGCAGTAACAATTTTATTTACTGCACAAAAACGACCATCCAGGTAATAACCATCCATCAGTGCAGCTTCAGCTTTCACGTTGGAACTTACTTGTAACTCCTCATGTAGATCTTTTCTCCGCTATCATCGACAGTGAACATCAAGACATGCTCCAAGCCTTGCAAGCGCACCGCATCGACATTCTCCCTTTGAAAAAAGTCGACGAACAAGTTCTGCACCCGCTTCAGAATGGACTGCTCGTGAAACTGGGGTCCGGCAAATAGCAGGCACGGCTTGATGCCAGCTGCAACCTTTTCGTTCTTGAATTCAGACAACGATTTGAACTGCTCCACGCCAAGCTCAATCATGTCTAGCAATTGGTCATCGAACATTCGACCTGTAACAATACAAAAATACGTTACAAAACAATAAAAAACAGTATAAAACGAGATACAAAACAATGAAAAAAAAGATACAGAACAATATGAAACATGAAAGATCTTTCCAGTTATGACTATCAGACTTTTAAAAACTTCTCCAATTTTCAAATTTAATAGAAGGAATACCATACAAATTTTCCAGAGATATTAAACAAATAACCAAATGCGAAAGTCAGATGAACAACAGATCCATGTTACAGAGATGAAGATGCTCCGGTGGTCAGGAGGCGTAACCCTGAAAGACAAAGTCAGGAACGAACATGTAAGAGGAACATTTAAAGTGGCAAATATAACTGAAAAGCTGAGGGAGAATCGCTTGCGCTGGTACGGGCACGTTATGAGATGTAATGAGGATCACATGACCAGACTTGTTATGGAAATTGAACAACCTAGGAGACGCCCTGGTAGACCGCCGAGAACCTGGATGGGTACCATTTCCAAGGATATAAAGGCGATGGATTTGGAGCCTGAATTAATTCAACAACGCTCAGAATGGCGGAAAAGGATTAGGAGGGCCGACCCCAAGAGAAATGGGACATAGGCTCAGGAGAAGAACAAGAAGAAGAAGAAGAATTAAACAAATAACCAGGGGCCTGTTTAAAAAACTTGTATAGCAGGATCCTTTTAACTTGTCAGAAAACATATGTTCGACGAGTATGTTTCACAATACTTAATCTACAAATGCTGAATCTCGCAGATTATTGAAAAGGTCTTTTAAAAAGTTATTCTTTGAAAGGTCTTTTAAAGACTTTAAAGGTCTTTAATACTTTTAAGCCTTTTGATTATTGTGTCAAAATCACTGTTTAATTATTACCGAAACAACAAGTTAAAAGGATCGTGCTATAAGTCATGAAATACAGGAGAGTGGCGAGCTCACACTAAGCACACAGATAAGTCACAGTAACTCATAATAGACATTTTTCAAGTTCTATTAAATATTTCTAGTTGTGAATATTTTTAATTGTTTGTTGCTAACTCGGCCTGTCTATAAACCTTTTAAGATTAATTTTAAGAATAATTGAAATTGCAAAATCGAGCTAAACCTCTACTCACCTAGAACTATGTTGTGTGGTCGTTTCTTATTATGCGAGGCAAATGCAAATAGCGAGGCGTCGTGCTTCTTGCCAAATCTCTCGATCGGCGTGACATCTTCGAAAGGCAGAATTTCATTTTTCTGATTCAGGTGCACAGCTTCGGGCTTCTTCAGTTGATGCTGAAAAAGTTCGAGCAAACATATTCTCATTTCATGATATCAGGCAGATTCATTTTATGACAATAAAACACTAAAGGCTGATTGAAAAAGATTAAATTCAGGTTTATTCATAAGAAATCATTACAAAATGAAAATTCATAACATAAAAACTGTTTCAGTATAAATTAGTACATAAAAGATAACATAAATACTAAAAATATATTAATTATGCTTTGAATCATTTCAAAATAGCCTATAGGTAATTTGATTCATACACCCCACTATAATGATATGTGTTGGGATGAATCCCAATCTTGGTGATTAAATTGAATTTAACCGCCGTAAGATGACGTAACTTTACGGCGGTTAAATACAATTGATTTTTTATTCAACTGGCTCTAAGAAGAGAAGTTTGGTAATAGAGTTCTATCTGGGCAATAAATGGAAGTACAGTACATATTTATACATTATTTCAAAATAACATTTTACAATAATAATTGATTATGTCATTCCAAGGGAAACTCCTAATCCTCAGCAGCATTAAAGTAAATCAGAAATTAAGAATGTTGGATTTTTATCAATGAGATTTTTAGAATTTATTTCTCAAGTTTGCTATCTAAATTTGTATTACCGGTATATCTCTGTTGAAAGAAATAAATTAATCATTCATTAAAATTACTTCACCACAAATATTATCACAGTTTAGTAAGCTAATTAATTAGGCTAAGGCCACACTACAAGGAGCCTTACTTGGAGCTAAGAGCCAAGTGATTCTTAGTAACAAGCGAGGCTCCATATAGTTGCTTCTTTCAACATGATTAAGAAATTCATATCGAACAAAGCTAACATTTTCAGTCTTCTTATAAGACTAAGTAAATTAAGTATCAAGTATAAAGGAAAGTAATTTTATTTTTGGCAATAAATTCAATTAGTTTTCTTCAGTAAGTTACTATGAGCAAATTGAAGAGAGGGCTGACATTCCTTATGTACAGTCCACAGAAATAAAATAACATACAATAGATGCAATATCCAAAACCCAGAGAACAGAGTTGAAAAAATTTAATACTGTATTTTTTCTACTCACCAGATCTTTCAAACAATTACGGGCAATTTCACTCGTATTTTTTCCTTTTATAAACAATGTCTGCTTTACATTTTCAATCAGTTTTGGCTGCTTATTCATCAAAATTCTTTTACCTCGTCTTGTAGTGGGTTTTCTGTAGAGAAAAAATTGAATCTCTATTATGATGTGCACAAATTAAGCTAAAAAACCAAGCATGATTGCCAAGGAAATGAGACCAATTATTCAAATTGATTGACCCTTTTTAAAGTGGGCCTACTACTGAATTATTGAACTACTGATTATTGCCATGATGAAGTGTGTTGGCTACTAGGCTACGTGGCTTTTGTATTGGCTTTAGAATTGTAAAGATAAGTTGAGTTTACAATAAGTTTAACTTAAATGAATTTTCTAACAGAAATTAATT
This sequence comes from Laodelphax striatellus, assembly GCA_017141395.1. NCBI lineage: Eukaryota > Metazoa > Arthropoda > Insecta > Hemiptera > Delphacidae > Laodelphax > Laodelphax striatellus. Next base: position 35,991,703 of record CM029534.1, on the reverse strand, counting down.
GCGCAGTTGGCTTGTTTTTAGTATATTTATAATGTATTTGAAAAGTGAATTTATCAAAGAACTATATCACACTTGACTTAATTCAACTCTTTCAAGAGAGCAGAGCTAATTCCATAGGCTATAAATTTACGCAATAACCAACTTTAGAGAGAGTAATAAAGTTATTGGTCTTCTAACCTCCATGCTAGAAACAGCTTAGGTTACCTGCATCTATCTTTAATAAGATTATTATGTTGAATAACGTTTGAAATTTTTGAGGTTGCATATAACAATAATAAAGTGTAATAATAAAGAATAAGCTGTATTGGCTTGACTATAAAAGCTCAAAAACACGTGGTTCCATGTCAGGTTATACAGACTGGTTGCCTACAGCAAACCTATTTCAAGTTTTAAAAACGCAATTAACAAATAAAATCTAAAAGTATTTATTTAAATTATACTTACACAACTCGTTGCATTACAGTTACAGGAGCCATCTCTAATCTAGCTTGGCTCTTTTCAACTTCAAGAAAGAAAACGTCAATCAAGGAAATGAGAAAGTTTGTTGGTTATGTTTTTGGATCGTTTCTCGATAAACAAACCATTGAAGTCGAGGCCAGATTAATCGATGCGTAATAGTATCGATAGCTAGTATATGTTCGATTATAGTAGAATGAAGGCGCTGGATTTAAATTCCCGGTGGGAGGCTACTGCAAAACTGCAATGTATTGACTCTATTGTATAATCTTAGTAATTGTAAAGAGTATCCCACATTTTTCAAAAAATTTAAATACAAAAATAAACTAGTAGTATAATTTTTTTAATCGATTAATAACTGACGAAACGTATTTTTTTATAGGAAAGCATTAATGTAATAATATTCTGTTACATTGTTAAAATACAAATGACTATTCAAAAAATATAAACAGTAGTTTTTTAATTCAAGGTCTAGGGGAATATTGCAGTTGTTGAAATTATTCTTCAGAAAATCTATAAAGATTTATAAAGTTCAATATTTATAACAATTTGTGTGCTATTGATGCGTTTTCCAACTAATCACTTTCTTCAATATAATTCAGTTACAGTAACATTAAATTAATGTGGACATCATTGAAGAATGCAGGCAAGGGTAGAATCAATCTTTAAAATGATTTTTCTTCCCTGAGTGTTGCATAATTTTTATTGATTCAATAAATTTCCAATTTTACTTTATGTTGTGACATTTTCATATCATAATATCATGACCCAATTGAAATCTCATCAAAACGCTTGCTTGAGGAAGTGGGCAACCACACTGATTTTTTAATACGAATTTCCTGAACTGTCTTTAAGGATTGATACCTATCCTAACGTGAGCACCTGTTGATTTGCAAGATATATTTGATCAGTTCTCAGAGAAATAAATTTTCCCCAGAGTTACCGTACACATTTTTGAAGTTTATTGTTTTCAATTTGATCAACAATCCTGTACAGCTATTGAAACAAACAATCCATCGATTATGAATAAAGTCTATGGGTGCTTCACCATTATTTTAATCCTTATATCAGGTAAGAAAAAAATGCAGAAAGAACTATTAGAGTAAATTGATTGTATTGTTCATCTGATATTTTTGAAGCTCTGTTGAGAGAATTGATAGATTTCAAACATAATATTTCCAGTTACAGATATGTTTTGTTGTGGATCCAGGCAAATATCGGTTGAAAATTTGATCAAGTGAGTATATAAAACAATAGGTTGATAACTGTTCATGGCGTATTCCTCACTCTTGTCATTATCTGTATTGAGGATATGTTAATTGTACATTGTTCAGTTTGTATACACTACCTATTTAATATTTAGCATGCTAAATTTTATTTTAAACATTGATTTTTCATTCCATACACAGGGCAATCATGCACCACATTAATTTTTGTATTTTATTTGTTCTGTTAATGAGAGGAATTTCTTCCTTCTATTTCTCATTTATTCAAGATTATTATTTCTCTACCTAATATACTGTTATTATTTTTCTCCTCTCATGATAGCAAAACAAACTTAGCGCAACAATATTCATAATCCAACTATAATAACCCAAACAACAAATCATACTACTTTAGATTTTAAATGCTGCATCGCGCTTTTTGCAGATCCAAAGTATCAACTCAAACAAAATCTTGCCGTATACCATCAGCACCGAATACAATTTATTACCAAAATAAATCAGATTCAGAAAAAGTTGTCTTGCTGCCGAATTCAGCAGTGGATGGGAATGGTGCAGTGGTGCACATTGAGTGCCATGGCATAGCAAGAGAGAATACCAGTTGGCATGGTGAACACTACATGGTCTGCTATGATGGCAAATGGTATCCACCCAATAACGTTTGCATCAGTGAGTATTGTTGTATTGTGAAATTATATTTGAACTTTATTCTATACATACATAAATTTCGATTTTTTATTAATTATTTGAGGTTTCCCTTACAATACCCTCGAGAATTAAAAAATGGGGCTCTTAATAATTACTCTTTCACATGCATGAAGTCACTTACACCGGTACCGGAGATCATTTTCTGTGTCTACACTTCTTAGTATTGATTATAATGTTATCAATAAAAAAATTATTAATTTCCCGAATGAAATTAAATTTATTATTTATTATATCATTTATTAAATAAGGCAAGGTGGAACCTACCCGTAAGGGTCTCCTCACCGATAAACAGCCATACGATAAATAAAAAAAATTAATTAATATCATTAATTTATAATTCATTAGAGAATAAATTGAAGAGAGTCAGTCTAATATTTAAATTAATGCAAAATTGTTAAATGCAAGTGCGGATATGCAATAGTATTGCTTTCTGTGAATCAGGCATATGAAGGGATTCACAACTATTTTCTTTCAACATAAATACCGGTATGTAAGATTTTATTTGGGGAAAAATGTCTCTCATGTGAATTATATTCGACTGGGAACGTGGGAACCTCGCACTTGAAGATTTAAGTTCATCAATTTGAAAGGATGGTATACATATTGCAAAAAATGAAGCAGAATATTGTTGGAAAAAATATTAATGATGATCTAAAAATTTATACTTTACAGAGAAGTTGAAAGAGAAGCATTGATAGACTCAGGGCCGATTGCACAAAACTAAAGTAAATTTTTGACTACTCATAAAACTGTCATTGTTAATTGGAGTTTAAGCTCAGGAACAGACCTTTCTGCAACTGGCACATAGGCTCATAAACTCATTTGTAAATATAAATTATGCAATGTTATGTGATGATAATTAGGCTATGATTGAAAATTGAAAGGAAAATTGAAAAAAAAATGAAAAACTGAAAGAACACGACTCAATCAATATTTTACAATTTAAATTTTATTCTGATTCGCAGAGCTTTGTCCAGCATTAAATCCACAGAACTCGGATCTGAAATGCTTCCTTAGAAACGAACCAGTATCTTGCAAAGAGAACATCCGGCCCCGGACAATAGCTTACCGAACATGCAAATCTGGCCACATAGACCAGTCCAACACCTGCCCGCAAAATATCTGCAAAGACAATGGAGAATGGGAGCATAAATATCCTGATTGCTTCCTCGGTAACTGTATTTCATTATCTTAAAGTTATTGTTATTTTTCGAGTCATTACTTCCATCAGAATTCGTAACTGATGTCAAAGAATAGGAGAGATAGCCTATTCTGTGTTGATGTCTATAAACATAGCTGCCTCAAATAGCTGACGAGGTAGATTATTTGTTTTATTCATTTAGAAGAAATCACTTTGAAAAAATGTAGAATAACTTTGTTGAGGAAGTAGGCTATATAGCGATGAAGAGTGGCTAACACCACTCTCACCTCCTCCTTTGAAAATCCTTCAACAGCACAAAACATTGAATTAGGTTTAAAAATAGGATATAAATGTGGAAATGATCATGAAGCAGAGTTGATGTTAAATACGAAACACAACTACCAAGGTCACTAGATCTGATATCTGACGACTTTATACAAAACATTTATTTTTTATTATACCGGTACTCTATTCAATTGAGTTCCGGTACACCAATGTATGATGAATTTATTCATAATTATATTTTTCTTATTTGAAGGGCACGGGGTGTTGTCAAATATCACTGGAGCCATCGCATCCCTAGCATCGCTGATTCCTCGTGGCGGTGGAACAAAATCAAAATCGTCTTGTTTTCCAAGAAACCCAGATTTTCCCAATAGTTCTTTCAATGAAGGAATGTGAAAAAATTTTGTGAGAAAGTTTTTTTGTAAGGAAGTATAGTACTTCTGAAAATCTAGGAAAAGTACTATAAAATTTAAATTATACTATTAAAGTACAGTTCTACAGTAAAGTAAAGTACCAAAGGTCCAAAGCAGAGTATTATACTACTGTGATGTAGTAATGTATAGGAAAATCTACTGTTCAGCGCTCGAGCATAATCTCATGAATTAAAGCATAACAGTGTTTTCTTTTCTGAGTCCGTTTGGCTCTTCTACCGGACGAATTAACATTATTAAAGTCTTATTACATTAGAGGTTTGCTAAAGAAGATTATCCATCCATGCGTCGGCATTCATTCTTCTACCGCATAATTTGACTCATACTGTATGGTAGCACCATGGTGAAAGTGTCTACTCCACTACTTTTCAGTATGTCAACTACAAAAATGAAAGCCCGGCTTAATAGTCAACATGATAAGCTTAGAAGATGTAGAATATAAATTGTGACAAGAATTATTGAAGAATTAATTAAAAAATAATCGAAGACAAAATGTAAAAGAGTTCAAAAGAGTCAATGGAGAACAAAATCCCTATTTTTTAGAAGAATAATTCTAATATTTCTAAGATGAATAATTATTTTTGATAGTATAAAAACAATATTCATTCCTTACATATACTGAAAAATCCCTTGTGTCTTACAAAATAAATTTTATTCCATTTCTAAAAGGCAATAACCGTTTATCCTTACAAGGAAAATAGATTCAAGGTAAATTCTATTTTATTTATGTTATAATCTATTTACCATTTATATAATGTAATTGCATTTCCCATACTAATGTGAAATTTTATGTATAACTTAAATACATGACTTATTACTGAAATCTCATCCAATAGCTTCCTTTTGAAGACTTTCCTGTTGCGCTTTTGAGGAAGTGGTCTACTGTTCTGTAGTGATTGATATGAATTTAGAGTTAGAATTTGAGTTATCAGTAACCGATGGTTGTCCTACCTTACCGTACTATTGTGAGCGATTTTCAATCAGTTACTGGTTTAATAGCATATTCAACTTGCCTTACATAAGCTATAATGTGTAAAGTCCACGGATGCTTTATTATTCTAATATTAATTTCAGGTAAGACGATCTTGAATAATAATTGTGAAAAAATCTTTTTCTAATGTGTACTGGTTATTTAATAATTATAGTAGGTTGATACGTTTGCAATACCTCATATAGAGAGGCTTTTGTGGTTTAAGAATGTTGATGAAGTTAAGAATAATTTAAGTTTAAAAATGAACATATGAATATGATCTATTAGTAGAGAAATTCTGGGTTATTATTATTATTACTTTAATTTTTATTGTTAATACTATCTTCATTATAACTATTATATTGGAAACTGTTCTTTCCAAATCTTTATTGTTGATGGATTATAAAGAGAATTGAATACAGAGAATTCAAACATGACATTGACAGTTACAGATGTGTTCTGTATCGGATCCAAAATTACAACTCAGGGATCGGTTGAAGATTTGATCAAGTAAGGATGAAAATGAATATTTTTTGTATTGTGGTTGTAATTAATTGAATTGTGTAATTGAATTATATGTGGATGTGTTTGAATATATTTATCCATATGTTATATTCAATTATATTTCATTAAGGCTAAGGCCACACTACACCACACCACACTCCTACCTTAGCACGTCGCTCGTATTGCAGCCATCTGCAATAGTAGGCCTACGCAATGCGTTCGTTCACTGATAGGATAATTCACTATTCAAGTCACTTGGCTCTTATTAGCACCAAGCATAGCTCTTAGTAGTGTGGCCTTAGCCTGAATTCATTGTATGGTTGTTCGAAAAGTCACTTGATTAATTTCATATGTTTTCCTTTTTCGTTATAATTTCTGTTTCAAAAATTATAATTAGGCCTAAGCCTATATTATGATGTAATACAAAACTGTTTAACTAAATGTTCTGTTGCTCGAAAACCAATGGCAAACATAACAATAAATAACAGTATTATAAGTAAGAACAACACAACAATAAAAACAAGAATCCTAATATGAAAAATGAAAAGTATAAGTAGGTAGTTGTGGTGTGTAAAAGAGAGGGAAATTTTAAGCCCATCACTTAGGTTTGGTACCCATGTACTAAAATGGAAGGAAAATGAATGCAGGTGCTTGTTTCAAAATTCCTGTAACCTATAAAACAGGACTGATACACACTAAACTTATAAATTTATTGTATAGTACGCCATACCAATGTCCGGTTCCAGTTTGTATCCGCCTTTCAGCTCTTTCATAAGATGTTAAAATTTTTGACAAACAGGCCCTGGGAAGGCTATTAATCAATAAAAAATTGGGAAAAGTGAGATGGAAAGGACGGGATAGAAAGAAAAGGGATAGTCTAATAGAATAGAGGGAAGCATCAGCAAGCAAGCTAACAATTATTCAGAAGAACCCTTTTCTGGTATACACTTTCAAAACTAGAATGAGAAAACAAATGAAAAAATGATAGGAATAAGAATTAAAAACAAGAATATTTTATTTTGCAGCAAATTTTCATTCCACTTAGCTATATTGCAACAAGGATGAGTTATATAAGTTCACGATATTTATTCATTTATTAAAAATAAATAATATATAGCTTCACAATGTATTCACTGTATATTCTGTATATGCTTCATATACTGTTCACTGTTTGTGTATGACAAATATTTCTAAAGACAATATAATTCTTCTATTAAAGTAACGACTGTTATTTCACTGTAAATAATTATTGATGTTTTTATTTAGATTATTGGACATAATTGGGATACATTTCACTCCTGATGAGCAGCTTCATTAGCCTGTCACCAGGGGCGGTAGTTTTTATAGGGGTTGGACTCTGTGGCCATGATGTATGAAAAAATGTTACTCAATTAAAAATTTATTTGGTCATTTATTATGTTTGGTTTGTCTTGCTTCACCACAAAAGCCAAGAACTTAACACATTAGAGTAGTATGAAATATTCAAACACTACAAGCAAGGCAAACCAAACATAATTGGGCAAACCAGGCATTTTGGGGGAAGCGGGTTGGTCCCAGTGGCAGAGGCGAGGCTAATCGGTGAGATTAGATAAGAGACAGAGCCTACCACTCCCGTTGTATCGGTGACCGGCTTCTCTAAATACAAAAATGTATGACCTTCAAAATCGCTTCCCGGTGGTTCGGAACCCACCTGAAGCTGTAGGTCCATTCATATATCATCATCATCATCCTTCCATTACCCACCCACAAGCTTATGTGGGCATCATACCTAGCAAAAAAATGACTAAATAAACTTTAAATCAATACAAGTAACCTACCATTTATTCATAAATCATGAGGGGTTTTCATTTAAAAACCTAGCGCCCTTGGTTACAGGCTGATTAAATCATCAGGAGTGAAATGCATTCCAATTTAAGTCATAATGTAAGTAAAACCATTAATATTATTTACAGTGAAATACCAGTCGTTACTTTAATAAAATTTTGTAAAGTATTTCGTCATGGAAAACAACATTGACAATACCGTAATTCTATTTCTATAAAGATAAAATTATTTTTGATATCATTACTTATGAGCCACTATCATTGAGATAAAAAATCTTAAAAATTAAAATATAATTATTTTTCTGCAATTACTTTGAAGATCCAAACTAGAAATTGAGACAAAATCTTAACATTATTCAAGTGTCCCATCATTATTTCAAGATGTGAAGACCGGAAATTAAAATCTTAGAAATCAAAATCTTTCCTATTTCCTGCAATTAATTTGTAGGTCAACTCAAACAAAGTCTTGTCGAATACCATCAGCACCGAATACAATTCACTACCAAAAGAAATCAGATTCAGAGAAAGATGTCTTGCTGCCGAATTCAGCAGTGGATGGGAATGGTGCAGTGGTGCACATTGAGTGCCATGGCATAGCAAGAGAGAATACCAGTTGGCATGGTGAACATTACATGGTCTGCTATGATGGCAAATGGTATCCGCCCAATAACGTTTGCATCAGTGAGTACTATTTTCACATCAGAGGGTACCTATTATCATATAGGCTTACCAAATATGGATTGTATGTCGAGACTATGTCAACATAATAATATCTGAAGTATTGTATTCTACATTTATATAATTTTTAATAATATTGGCAATTTAATCATTCATAAGTGAATTTTTATTTTGAAATCTGTATCTTGATTTTATGTCAATTGATTTGAGTTCAGCCGGTCAGACCTAATAAATACAGTGATTTCAATAGATTGAGTCACTATACTCATTCTATATTCTCACCTATACTATATATACGGTACACTTACTACTATATAATTTCATAAAATACTACTATGTAATATACATCTCCCTAAAAAATTACCTAGTAGTTCTAAAGGATGTTATGCTATAGTAATAATAAAAATTAGTACTAGTAAATCGACTTCTCTGGAAAGAATACGCTACATATAATTTACTGTTTGTGATATATAAAAATAGTAATTGAATAGCGTGAAAAATATAATATGGAAGTAAACGCTTTGAAAAATTGCATATTATATCAATAATTTGGTTCCATCTGGTTTGCAGAGCTTTGTCCAGCCTTGATTCTTCCAAACTCAGTGTTCAAATGCACTCTCAACGACGAACCAGTGTCTTGCGAAGAGAACATTCGACCACGCACGATAGCCAATCGAACATGTAAATCAGGCCACATTGACAACTCCAATGCCCCACTGAATTTCTGCAAAGATAATGGAGAATGGAACCACAATTATGTTGATTGCTTCACTGGTAATTCTTATAGTATAGTAGATTATCTAATAAAAATTGGTTTATGTGATTGGTTTATCTAATAAAAATTGGTTTACAGTTGTAGATTATCTAATAAAAATTAGTTTATGATTAAGGTACATTTGAAAATTTTTACTTCTCTGATACATCTGAATTAATAATTATTTTTTAAAAGAGCTGTGGTACTTGGTGGACACTTACTCTGTGTTATTGATCTTTCCTTTATTTCTGTATGCTAAATTCTACTGTACCTTCTCTACACTTGGCCTATAGTACTAGTACTAGAGTACCGGTATTCTTATTGTACTGGACTACAACATTAGTTGATTTATTACCAACAACAAAAGTGTATATTCTACATTATTATCAATAGTCTTCATTCATTCAGTTGTTGATTTATTACCAACAACAAAAGTGTATATTCTACATTATTATCAATAGTCTTCATTCATTCAAGTCATGGTAATTTATATGTCCATCACAGTCTGATTTCCAAGTGATCAGTACATTTTTGTGTGGTTTTATAGAATTATATACTGTACTGAAAGTATGTTGTCCGTTTACTCTTGAGATATAAATAAGAATTACAATAGATAGATAGGCTATAACATAAAATAGTATTAATATACCGGTACTGTATTAATAACAAGGAATGTGGCATAAATAGATTGAATTTCAACTCATTAGTATTTGAAATTTGTATGCAGCATTTTTACCGTTCATAATTTATTATTATATTCATAAATTGTTAATAATAATTTATATTAGTTAAGTTTATAAATAATAATATTGACATTTGATAAAATACATTTCAGATTGTGGTGAAATAGACACAGAGTATCAACCAAATGGCAGTGAGCACGATAATTTGGTAGTTTCTCCCTGGAAAGCTGGACTTTACAAGAAGAAAAATGAATCCGAGGAGTTTGAATTTATTTGTGGCGCTACATTGATAGGGACAGAAACCCTTGTAACAGGTCAGTATTTTATGTTTATTCTACTTGGTTGCTATATTATTTGGATCAACATGTTGTGTTTAGCATAGGCAAGTGTTTGTTAGGTCAAGCTCATATTTCTCAGTGTTTAAATAGCTTAGTGAAAAATGTAGCCTATTAACATGAATTTGAATTCAAACGTTACTTGATCAGACAAAACGCATTCATTTAATAATGCGTTGAATGCATGAATGATGAACTTCATCTTTAACTGGAAAATCAGTCCAAATGGCAATAAGATGCCTTGTGGGAATGTGATAATTTCACAAGAAACACGGCATCCAAAGTAACCGCGACCATATACCTACAAATAATGTACAGTATTATTATAGGAAAGCATTTAATAGTAAACACTAAATAGTTTAATAGACTCATAGCACTGTTGCCAAAATAAATTTATGCCAGCTAGAAGAATCCAGAATTCTCTTATATTCAATGTTTTTTAACTTTGTATTTCAATTAAGAAGGATGTATGTTAAAGAGGTCAGTTTTCATGTAGAATGAGTTTTCAAGGAACTACCGTATGAGTTTTAGAACAATAAAAAAACTTAAAACATGATTTCAAATCCTTACCATATTATTTTCATAGTTTGAAGTTGATCAACACTGGGAAACGTCCATGAAACATGAAAATTCTTTTGAAAACTTTTAAAATACAGTAGTTTAAAAATTAGTGACAAACAAACTTTGTCGTGATAAATCAAGATTTTAATGGATCATTACATATTGCTGCAATTTATGCCACATTTAAATCTGAAATCGAAGATTTCATTAAATGAGTGGTTTGGGGCGGTTATTAATGAGGAAATGAAGTTATTGAAGGAGCCAAAGATTGAAGAGGACTTATTTAACTGAAATTTATAAAGTTTTCAAACATGAATATTGTCAATTCTTTTCTGTTCCAGCTGCCCGTTGTGTACAAGAAAGTGATGGATCTCTTATAAGGAATGATCTGCTAAGAGTTGGATTAGGGAAGAGTTATATGCTGTGGAATGACCCACGCGATATCCATTCACAGAAATTTGAAGTGAGCCACAATAAACGTTTTTGGATTAAATTTACTTAGTTAAGTACCTTGAAGTAAGCTTGAAAAACAAAGGAAATTTGGGTTTGTATTACTTGTAGAATATGGGGTGCTGGAATTATTATTCCTTGGGTCATTCTGCTGTATTCAATTAAAAAGTTGTAACATCATATTATTATGCACTATTCTAGTTGAAAATTTAAATTAGGAATTGATATGATTACATTTTATTCGCATGCTAGTTATAATTATATTTTTATGAACCAGTTGAAGAGATTGAGAATATAAGTTGAAAAAATCTAGGGTCTAGTACTTGTATTAATAGTACGGTACCGGTAGGTGGAACTATCTTGAATAAACCGATACCAATGTGGAATTTCTACTGAATCACGGTGAATAAAAAATGGAATTTGCCGTTTTTAGATTAAAAATTCATATAAATTTGAACTGAGAGTGGTATAGAATATTACAGCCACATACTATTTCTATTAAATAATTATTCATATGATTTTCCAGGTAGCTACAGTTACAGACGAATTTCTACATGTGTTACTGGCTGGTAATCAGGTTTCAAAATTGCAAAAATCGCTGGAGTTCCTTAAACCTATTTCTTTCATATTCTTGAAGGGAAGGATAGAGTTTACTTCCTTCGTTCGTCCAATATGCTCTGATTCACAAGGACTCAATTCTCAAATAGAACATTTGAACGGAACGGTAAGTTGTTCTTAATATTTAAGGGCTGATAATTTTTTGGAAGAAACCTATTTCTAAGAGGCAGTGAAGGATTAGTCTTTATTTGCTAGTTAGATGTAATTTAACATAAAATATGACTGATAGATGTATTTTAAACTTATGGTATGAGTGACAATATTGTTCCATCTGAATAATTGAAATTGAAATGTTGAAGTGTAGACTTTTTCAGACTGAAAAAATAATTTAGAATGTTCTTACCTAAAGTAGGCCTACCTAATATTTTTATGTAATCGCTGATGATGCTAAAACAAATAAATCTTTCTACTGAGAGTAGGTAACTCCATTGTGTGAGGAATGACACACATAATTGCATAACAAAATAAATCAAGTACATAATTATCTAATGAATCAAGTGTTATCTAAAATGTGATCTTACACGTTTGAATCATGTACAGATAATGAATCTTGAGCTTATAAGTTATACTGGTACTTTACAATAGATTTACTCTATCATGGTGCCCATAGGCGTAGCGTTAGTCATGAATTTGAGGGGGGGCACAAATCAAAATTAGGGTAATATGAGTCGTCAAGCATATACTACAAAATGGTACTTTCATACTACTCAATAATATGCTCAGAATTTATTTTTTGTAGGCCTAACAGAAACAATTAAATACCACCAGATATTTATTTCATTTTTTATCTCAGCATTTATTTATTTATTATCTCAGCATTTTTTCTACAAGATGTTGGGGGGGGGGGGGCGCACGTGCCCCTCTATGCCCTCCCGCGCGACGCCTATGGTCTTAATTGATAAAATGTAGGCTATGTACAAAAATATACAAACTTTCTTGTTTTTGTAGTTGTATTGATAAGCTTGTATGTAAATTTTATCAATTAAGACGTATTATTAGCAAAGAAATGTTAAAAACTGTATATTTTATATTGGTCGAATCTCTTATTAGATATGGTCTGTTATCAATAATAATATCATTTACTAGAAACAAGCAGCATTACTTTTCAATTACACGTTCTAGATATTTTAATATTTTTAAGACAAAATGAAGGATAAAGCTTGGCAAATGACTTTTAAAATTCAAATTTAATTTATTCTTTGCAGTAAATCTTTTCAACAAAATTGATAAATAACCATGTTATTATTTACAATGAATACACAGCAATGTAGTGCCTAAAAAATATTATACTTTGATAATACTGATAATAGTGAAAAATAGTATACCGTAATACTATGGTTGGCTACCAATTAATTTGTAGGAAGATCTGAAGAATGGTTGTTTCACTCCAAATTTTAATATTTAAATCAATAAAAAGTGTGTGAGTTTGGTGCCTACTAATATTCCAATTTATTTAGAGTGAACATACAGTTAGACCCAATTAGTAATTTAGGAAATAGCCTAACTACTTTATTGTGAGAAATTAAATCAATATGATACATTTATTACCAAATTTTCTATTTCAGATGTACGGTTGGGATCGAAATGGAAACCATTCATTGTACAGATCTTTGCTGTATACCAATGAGGAATGTAAGACTCTGATCTCCAACATGGGGAACCCTGATGAACTGGATAAGGAGATAAAGAAGTTTGGACGTTTCTGTACAGATAGTGAGTTTCTAAATTACTATGAAACCGGCTCTGATTTTGAATATTGTAGAGTAATGTAGACAAATTTATTCACTTTATTGTAGGTACAGAATTGGCTATTATAAAGTATTATATTTTATTTCTAATTGTATTAATAATAATAATTTTTATTTTTTAAACATTAATATTAAAATACCGGTATTGATATATATCATTTTTAATACCAGACAATATCAACAGCTCTTTTGGTGCCTTTTATAGATTTCATATAAGAAATAAATGAATCAAAAAAATTTAACCAGTAACTGATATTGATATATGGGGTAGGAGAATGCCTGTCATCATTTATTTTTCTCTAATATTAATCTAACATGTATTAGAGGAGACTATGTTGTCATCTATTGGGTCAAGATTGTTAAATGTTGTTCAGATATAAGAGTATTCGTTTATATTGAATTACATTATCCATGTGATGTACTTTCAAAATTCAGTAAGTATTCATCCTTAATACTTGCGATATATATCGAAGTGTATAATAGCTATACCCCAACAAACTAGCTTAATATTGACAATGAATTAGGTACCGTACTGAATAACAATATGTTTTACTAAGTTCAAAACGTAGGCCTACACGATTTTTTGTACTATGATGCAGCCATATTTACAATTGATGAAAGTACAGTTGTAAAATGGATACATTTTTTATACACTTTGAAATGGTTTAATGAGTTGTAGTTTAAGTTATATTATTCTCAATCCAGGTGTCTTATTAGCAAAATTAACCAGCTATACTTTTTTCCGTTTCAGGAGTTTTCCCGGAATTTCTCCATGGAAGCTCTGTTTTCTACCATAATGGGACAGTAGATGCCTACTATCTGATTGGAGTTCTGATAGGCATTCATGATTCAATCAGCATTTTCCAAGGAATGAGGGATAGGGAAGCGGCACTTTCAATGTTTGCTTACTACAATAACTTGATTCGTATTGTACGGAAAGAGCCTACTAATTGAACTCTTCAACCTGTCAAGTATTCAGTAGTGAATGCCTTTACTTTGCTTATTTTGTCTTTTTTGGGTGTTCGTGCCCATTTGAATATCAATAGCTTATTTCAACCTATTTTATATATTTTGCCTATATTACCTATTTTCAATTAAAAATATTTTTAAAAGTTTTAAATGACTGGGAAAAGGAAATCGAGTGAGTACATACGATATGAGTAAGAATAAAGTCTGAGATAATATAAAATTTGCGAATTCCCTAATGCAGGCTACATTTATCCTTGAGCCCATAAAATAAAGCATGTTGTAGTCAGTGGTAGTCCATTTAAAAACAGAGAGAGGTATGCATATACAAATAATAATAGAACAAATAATAATATTAATGAATAAAATGAATCATGTTAATTTCAGTCCATGAATTAACATAACATTTTTTTCAAACAATGGTTTTGCAAGAATAAAGTTTATATTCGATATATTGTTTGAAAGTAACAGTATTCTATTAAATCCAGCTTTAATTAAAATACAATAGTGTGCTTAAGATATCCAACAGAAACATTCATGTAGAAATAAATGTCTTTCTTCATACCGTACTGAAAAATATTCTTTCAGAAAGAAGACAACATTCAAGCTTAAAATAATTTAAGGAACACATATTAATCATGTGCAACCAGTAGAATATAAGTTTTTCAATTTTCTTGTGCTATTTTTTGTCGAAATTGTATCTGGAATACACTATGCCTTTTTTCGATTTGAAAGTGCCTATTTTTTTGGTTTTTACTGCCTTTTTGCCTGTGTATGTGCCTATTACAAGTAGTGTAACTGCCTGAACATCCTGTCTCTAGTCATCACTGAGTGCTGTGTGTGCTGATTTCCTTGAATAATTAGGCTATAGAAAAAACAGAATTAGCCCCTGCGCCCACTTCGCAACTGCTATCTGATTTCAGTCAGCAACCCAATGTTGCCAGATGACATTTGGCTGTTTTTCGGGTAATCTAACCTATCAGCCAAAGTCATCTGGCAACACTGGGTTGCTGACTGAAATCAGATAGCAGTTGCTTAGTGGGCGCAGGGGCTAACCGTTGTTGAAAAAATGATGCTTAAAAATCATTTTAAAACTATTATTCTAGCCTCTAATTTCATGGTTGAAGAGTTTAAAATTCAACTACTACTTATGGTTTTTTCATTTATCTACCATATTGTATTACTGTAACTGTACATCTAAATTATATTGCACTTCATGCACAGGTCTCAAATTCACAATCTAATAAAGTGATTCAATTTAGTATGATCATTGATTTTCTATCTAAAATCAATGGTATGATACAGTGATTCTTGTTTTACTAATCACAATCTTTTGGAAATTTTCGAATTTCCAAGTTGCCTGATGAAAACGATAGTCTATTATTTAACTTATTTTATACTGTTTATCTTTATCATCATTGGCAGATTGAGTCTCAAAAAATTGTTTTATTCACCGTAAATTGTTTTATTTTGGTACACGAAAGGTTCTGTACTTTGGCAAAACTGACAGAGCCAAAGAGCGTTTCAACGTGTTTGTGTTTATATGGTGATTGGTGAATCATACTGAGTATCAAACGTCAGTTACGTCACATGATCCTTGTCCTTGGTCCTGGCTCGTCACTCGTTGCAATTCAGGAATGTCAACAAACAGGTTCCAACCACCCCCCTT
The DNA here is from genome assembly GCA_017141395.1 of Laodelphax striatellus. Taxonomy (NCBI): domain Eukaryota; kingdom Metazoa; phylum Arthropoda; class Insecta; order Hemiptera; family Delphacidae; genus Laodelphax; species Laodelphax striatellus. Next base: position 35,975,700 of record CM029534.1, on the reverse strand, counting down.
CCACCACTCGAAAGGGAGGGGGGTGAGATGATGTCGATGACTCATCGATGCACTTTGAACCCTGATTTCCACCCATTGCCCAATAATAGGGAAATGGCTGAGTGTGACAGCATATATAATATAGCACCACGGAAAAAATCTCCTAGCTGTTTACTAATGAAGTATGAGATAACCGAGCATTATTTAGCATGAGCACAGAATAGGAGATCTCTCCTATTCTGTGGCATGAGGTAACAACACTATTTCCCAGATTGAATGAGCTTGTTATCTATCCAGGTGCGTAAAGACTCACGCGTCGCAATAATGTTAGGAAGTACAGTAATCAAGAAATGAAAGATACAAAAATATACTTGAGATATTGGAGATCATTACATTACTCGTATATTTTTTCAAGCAATTATAAACGCATATTATTTAATTCATTACGAACTTTAATGCAACGCCTTGTTTACACGTTTTCATTGGCATATGCTAATCGAAGTTGCCAGTGATTACAGTTTGTAGAATTTTAGATACAGGACCACTCATTTATTCCTATAAATGGTATTACAGTATTCGTATTAGTCAAAATAAACAGTAGGCCTACTTAAACCTATTACCAGTACTGAAAATATTACCATTTCAGTAGTGTTTATTTTGGCTAATACTGACATTAGAGTATTATGGTATCATTGAGTGGCATTTATATGAATAAATTGTTCATAAATTCTTAGAAATAAGTCGACTTGCAACGGACTGAATGTAACTTAGACTATCTAGGCTATCTAATTAAAGAAGTTTCGGAGCATGCCTGTACAATAGTATCTCTTTCCTAAATAATTTGTGACTAATCTAATAAAAATTGAAGATCAAGATCAAAGATTAGAATAGAATATGGAATAATAAAATTTAATGAATTGATACTCAAATAGTTAGGGCTACCAAATTTGAATAGTTGAGTATAACCAATAGAAAAAGCATTACGCAAGCTTGCTTAGTGCTTTCTCTATGCTGTAACGCAAACTCGCTTTCTCTATGGTATAACTGCAACATAATTATAAAATGGCATTGTAAACTAATAAATCAATCAAGTTTTATTCAATGACAACAGCTTTGACAATAATAGTCAACAAATGAATCAATTACATATCAAATACAGTACAACTAAACTAAATCAATATAAATGTATATTTCTTTACAAACATGAATATACAGTCATGTATATCGTATTTGTTATATGTTATTTCATTTTTGGTGTGCAAAATAAAAAAATTATTTGATTTTGATTTGATTTTGTGCATTTTTACATGTACAATACTGCTTGCTGAAGTAACAACGTACAAACTACACTGCATTCAATTTTTTCTGATACTCTTCGGTTCGGGGTCTTCTCCAAACCCAACAATCTGTTATCTTAAGGCGGAGAATTGTTTCGGCGCTAGAATGCCCCTATATACACAGTGAGGTGATAAGGGCCGTGCAACGCTACAGGTGGATGGATCCTTTGCCAGCATAACAGGGCCTAAACCTGTTACGGGGAGAGAAAGGCAACAACTTGGGGCACATTCGAGGAAGTTGACTTGTAGTGGACAAATATTTGGCGGATGTCACACAAGAGAGGTTTCAAGGAGTATTCAGGGTGGTCCCAAATCACAAAACGCCTTCTTATTGCCGGCGGTCACTAGTGTTATGGCTACGTGATCTTGCCTAAATTACTGCCAACTCTGCTTTGCTTACCTGTGGATGTGAGGCTGCAGCTCAGGTAAGACCTAGACAAGCATCACCCGACCGTCGACTGTTTGGGACACAAGCCACTTGCCACACTTCTCTCTCAACTCAAGAGTCATCACCGACACCTTCAAACAAGCGCAACTCTCATTATTCATACCTCAGGATGCTTATACAGGACCAGGACAACCCCTATAGTACATCACCATGGTAGTATTACCTTGTTGACAAATTTAAGGCCATCCTTCAATGTTAGAATATTGTCTAGAGTCATTTTCAACGGCAGATTACCTGTTTGATTTGCAATGTATGTTGCCAAATTTAAGATCATCCTTCAATGTTAAATATTATTAAGACCAAAGACCTCAACATACCCAGTAAGGTGAAGTATCATCAGCTCGTTTTATTGTCAATGCATGTTGAGGACATTGTCTAATGTTAAATGTCATTGAAACCAACGATAACAATCAAATATTTGATTGTCAAAAGTGCACACAATACAGTACTCTGAACTCAATACATGTCACAGAGGTGAGAGGTGCAAATCCCACTTCATCATCCCTTAACATATCCAGTACCTACGGTCTGGTATTGGTATATCATCATAATCTGCTTGTCTGATTGTGAATTATGATGAAAATTGAAGATCAAGAAGATCATCCTCTATTGTTGTATGTTGTTGGGATCAATGATACAAATAAAATATTTATTGATTGAATGATTGAATTAATTGATTAAATGAATGAACTATGCCTGAAATTAGGTCTTCGCAGCTTTTCTTTGAGCAGATACAATATTGTGACAATTCTACAACTTCCACTTTTTACTTCAATTCCACTTCAATGAATAGAATTTTCCAAGCGTTTTAATGCGTTCTCCCATTTTTTTAGAAGATTGAAATTTGGTATTTTGCTGCGGTATTGATAGTGTGTTTCAAGACGATTTTGTGAGTATTTTAAAATCATTTAGTAAGGACTTGAGACCTTGCGAGGGTTAGCTGAGAGTTTTAAGATTTCCCCGAGCTGTAACCGTAGATGACGATTTTTTACATTGTGACATTCTCAAGAACAATGTAGCAGATAACGTTGAAATGAAATATGTAGGCGAGCGGAGCCCTGGTCGGACGGTTAAGCGAGTAAGGAGTGAGACCCACTTATTAGTGGATAATAAGTCCAAGCTCAGTTTCAAAAACGTCAGGGTAGATTTTGATGATATCAGAAATATTGAAAGAATTCGCGGTGTAAGCGGTGTGATTTACTTTGGGGCCGAGTGAATTGGATAAATAAATATTTGAACGGAGGCTAGGAAGATGAGGATGAGGGAGAGGAGTGGGAGGAGAAGGGGAGGACTAAAGAACGAAGAAAAGCTGCGTTGATTATTCAGAATTCAAATTGAGCTTGTTCTAATGTTTGCCGTGCAAACTGCATGCTAAGCTGTATCAATATTGTTCCAATAAAGTACCCGCAAATAAACATCTAATCGATGATGTTACTCTTAACTTTTTACCTTCATTTTCAATCTATTCTATTCATATTATTTGATAAGGATTTCTGAAAATTTTAACGATGCAGGTCAGTTGAGATTTAGTATATGTGTTTTGAGATTTCAATGATAATAATGTTTTTGTAATAAATACGGTGATATTCATTTAATTTGACGCTTGACATTCGATAGATAGACAGATAGAGAGATATTATTTCTTTGTCATAGTAATCTACGGTCATCAGCAACGTCAAGAAATGATATCTCTTTATCTATCTTATTTTATCTATCAAATTAAATGAATGTCACTGTACTGACCACGGTTACTAGAATACGTGCTTCAAAGAAGAATACTAAACTTCAAAGTTTTCAAAGACTTCCGTAAACTTCATTTATTTTTTGGAAATACTGTTAATAAAGAAGTGATTGTTTGAATGTAACACAAAACAAAATTAATTAAACACAGAATCTTGGATTTCTGGAGATCGAATTAGTGATTTGGAACAATACTCAATGCAACAAGTTGATTCAATTTCTGATTTTACTGTGAGTGTGAGTAGCTTGATCATAGATTCAGAAAACTTCCAGCCTGGAATTTTTTGAGAAAACCCACCTTAGTAGAAATTTTTACTATGTAATCTTTGAGAAAAAAAAACAATTCTAGCTGAGCGTCGCTCATTGAAGTTCACGGTCACCTCAAATTTCAAAAAAGTTCTTGGTAGTATTTTTATTTATCACTTATTTCAGAATACGAATCAGAACATATCTAAAAAAGTAGATCAAACAAACAGACATGTTCTGGCTTGAATGGAGCAAGATGGAACTACACGTAATAATCACCTATAAAATCCAATCCAATCATTATGGGAAGACAGATACATTGTTAATTATTCTGAAGCACACTATCTAAAATCTAATCTTGATTATTCACTCCTAAATTAAATAATGATTAGACCAATCAAGTGAAGCAATTTACTTTTGCCTGGCTTTTCCAACTCTGTTTATGATGCAATACGTTATCAATAAATGATAAGTTAGGCGGCATCAACTCAGAGGGAATCACACTTCTGGAAAGACCTGCTACTGATTAAGAGACTCCATTTTGGAAATGGTTCTGATACTTCAAAATTATTGAGCCGGTGTACCTAATTAATTATTGTTGATGGTGAAGATCTGACTGTATGGAAAACCCAACCGTAAATTGACGAGGAGGAAGTCGGGAAGTTGACACAAGATGGATTTTCCGGAGTTGAAGAGATGAGTTGATTGAGTGCAATTGATACACATTCCACATGTGCTGTGGTGCCGGCTACGTTATTAATTGTGGAAACTATAAATGGAACATTAAAACCCAGATAATAATGTCCGTGAAAGAAGCCTAAAAACTGAATCGCCGAAGAGTATTCCGGTTTCTTTCATTTACCATCTACAGGAACTTCTATCAAAAATCTCTTAATAAAAATTCTATATAAAAAACTTCTATAAAGCTGTAAATAAACCTCCATAAAGTTGTAATTAAACTTCTAAAAAGTTGAAAATGAACTTTTAAAGTTCTAAAAAAATCTTCTGAGAAGCGTTTGATTGCAGCAATTGGAATTACAGTACCACCTCCAACAATAGTTGAGGAATTTCCCAGTTGACTTGGTTTAATGTTTTTTACAGAATTAAGCTTTGACATTTTGAAAATGACTAATATAAGTCCTAGATATTTCAATGACTTCAGATTCCCACTCAACCATCTCCAAATGGATAATGAATAAATGGATAATGGGATAGGATTTTTGATGGCAATAAATAAATGAAATGGGAATGCTCCGTCTATTTGTATTATTTGTATTTGTATTAATTTCAATTTTTTTCAATTCAAATTCCATAGAATCATTCAATATTTCTCCAATATGGATATTTTCAAATAATTTCTTGTACGTAGCGTATAACTCAAGACCACATTCAATGTAGAAAGATAATAATCACAATATAGTGAAGAAAAAGCTTTAACGTTTCCTGTCGCACAACTAGTATGCAACCAAAATATTGAACTGAATTGTAATTAATTTAAAAAAATCAGCATTCTGCCATCCCTTATAAGAATAATTCTTATATTATAATTATTATTATTATTTTATAATTATTAAACCACACAAAACCTTAATGAAATTCTATTTTAAATGAACTTATCATAATTTTACCATTTTTATGTTTTTGGCCTACTTCGAATTTTTATACAGTCCTCCTATCCCAGATATCGGGAGCTCCAGGTAAGTTGAATATGCTTCACCCCAACTTTGAAAAAATTAGTTGAACGATTTGGTTGAAATGAGTCAAGGGTATTAGATAAATAACCTACCTAACCCCTTGATAACCTATCTAATAGTTTTGGAAATGAGGATCAGAAAACGAAGATTGACTGTTATGTGAGTCATCGTTGAACCAGAAAACTTTTCACCACAACATACATAGAGTACAAAAGAAATTGGTTGAAAGCAGGTCTTCTCGCTCTGGGCCGCTGATTAATCTTATCGCAAGATTACTCACAGTCGTACTTTGACCGGTGTCCCAAATGAGAGGAGAATACGGTTCCGTATTCAACAATAACAGTGACTCATACGTGGTTCAATGAAATTCCCGTTAGAAATACGGATTTCGAGTCTAGTGTCTATTTTTTTCCAAGCACTGGAAAAGACTCTGTACTTTTTAAAATTTAAGTGGTTTATATTTTCAAGAAGAAGGCTAGAATTAATAATGAACTATTAATGATGAGAGAAAAAGTGGGTTGTCTGTTCAACAATACCTTGTCAATAAAATAATATTAAATGACATGTATTGTCATTATAAATAATAAAATAATATTAAATGACATAATATTAATGGCATCATGATTGATGAAATGCTTAAAAAGATTACTTCTTTCTCAGGGAAATTTTCCTTCGGTCAGTGATTTATTACAACACATGTAGTTGTGTAGTATCAGTTTTTTTTTTTAATAAAGGCATTCGTACACGATGATATAATTTATCTGAAAAAATAAAATCTTTAATATTAAAATCTTCAATTTATTAAGATTAAATTTTTAATCTTAAAAGCTTCAAATATTTAATACTTGAAAAGTCTCAACAAATCTTGAACGATATTTGAAGAAATTGAAAGCAATTTAACCGTACATTGAACTACTGTACTTCGAAGATTGGACAATAATTTGAAGCTCTTTGATTTTATTTAACGTGTGAAAAATTTGATCGTGTAGTGTTGGCTAACGGATTGAAGGAAGTTCACATAGGAAGGTTTTTATCATTGTGCATAATCAAAATATTATCCAATCAAATACTAACAATAATGGAAAAGCTAAATTATCATTTAAGAAATAATTGAAAACTTCTAATAAGAATCTACTAGAAAGTTCCAGTTAGGCAAAATCATTCATCAAATATTTCTCATCACACAAAAATGCGTGATACAAGAAACTGTATTTATGTAGGAGAAGAATCTTTATGTACAAAAGAACTTATTTTCTTCTCTTAGTAATGTTTTTTGAAACAGAGAGTGAGAGAGTGAGTATCGATTTTGCGTTTCCCCTATTCATAATAGGTATCAAATAAATTTCCTCTTCTCTGTTTTGAGTTACTCTTCATTAGGTTACTGTAAAATGATTATTCTCGTTATAATCTTGCTCTTCTATTTTACATAAACCAATGTTTCTTTATTATTTTCTCCTGCAGACTCATCTCCTATGGATTTTAATTTTTTTAAAGTATGTGGGTTGGAATATCTTGTAATTTTTGTATGTGCTTATCATTGATTTTAGAAAATGATTATTCTTAACATGAAGGAGTTTTTGTGTGTCCCCTACATGTTTCCCAAGTACCTGATCTCTCATCATATATTATGTTTTTTGCTTGGTGGTTCTTAAACGATTACATTTTTTCAAGTATAAACGGAAATTTATAGATACCTAGATTAATATTGTTGTATAAGTATCTGTTATAATATGGAAATTTTGACAATAAATTATTGATTTGAATATCCAACTTATTTTTTCCATGCACATGTCTTTATGTCTATGTAGGAGTGAATTATCCATTTTTTTCATAGATTTCTATTCATTTTTATTGATATGTGATCCATTTTTTTACTTCTGCACGGATGTCAGTAACTTATACTGAATACTGAACATAATACTTAATAGACTACTACACGTATATTATCCTATACTTTATACTAAACGGTATTCTTCTTCGAAAATCGAAATCGAGGTGATTTTGATTGAATTAAATAAGTTTATAAGGAAGTCCTCTATGCAGCTTTGCTGCTATGAAGAATTTACTTTATTATTATTATATAAAATGATAAATCATTTAAAAGTTCTTCAAAAAATTAAAACTTATTAAAATACTAAACCCATTTTTTATTATTAAGTTATATTGGTGAAAGTGGAGGTTTAGTGATCAAGAAGATGGGTGAGAGAGATCACAGGGATCCGGAAGTGATATAGGTAGCGCAGTGGAGCAGTTAGTGAATAGAAGGAGTGCTAGCCTGCAGGAGACGACAGGCGAAGGCAGAGGAAGCAGCCGTCGGTCCCCCGGGAGACACGGACGGCGAGCGAAGGCAAGGCCAGATTACCGGAATCACCACCGCCGACTTTCCAAATGGAGGGGAGGAAGCGACGCCTCCAAAAAAAGTTGTCATGGCAACAGCGTCGAAGGCTGGTGATTGGTGGACGAGTGCTGCCCCTCCCTCAGTCGACTGCCGAGTTTGGCCAACGTCACATTAGAGCGGCTCAGTTCGACCATGGCCAGCTAGAAGCTAGGGTCTCGTGCGATCGGTTACTCGTGTGTCTTCGAAAGACCTGTTGCGGTTATGTTGTGTTGTTGATTATTCCGAATCATATTATAATAGACTGATTGATTGATAATTTGTGTTTGAGAAATGACGATGTTGTCGCAAAAGTTGTACGCGGATTCGGTGAGCAGTGCAATGGGCACGAATGCGCCCACCTACGGCATGAACTCAATGATGAACTCGTGCTCGCCGCAGGCCGCCGCCGCTGGCTCATTCAACATGCTGCAAGGCTCAGCTGCCATGGCAGCCATGAACGGCAACTGCATGGGCGGCGGTGCCATGGGCTACGGCGCGCAGGGCGTCGGCTCCTCCTGCATGGGCCCCTACGGCGCGGCGCCGCTCACCTCCCGAACGGACGTGACACCGTCGGCGCCTCCCGGCGAAGCCGCATCGCCATCTGCACTGCAGAGAGCTCGCGCCGACAAATCCTACCGCAGAAGCTACACGCACGCCAAACCGCCCTACTCGTACATTTCGCTCATCACCATGGCCCTCCAGAACTCGCCCACTCGCATGCTCACATTGTCGGAGATCTATCAGTTCATAATGGACCTGTTTCCGTTCTACAGGCAAAACCAACAGCGGTGGCAGAACTCGATTAGGCATTCGCTGAGTTTCAATGATTGTTTTGTGAAGGTGCCACGAACGCCTGACAAGCCGGGTAAGGGCAGCTTCTGGACACTGCATCCCGAGTCGGGAAATATGTTCGAGAACGGCTGTTACTTGAGGCGACAGAAGCGGTTCAAGGATGAGAAGAAGGAGGCTGTGAGGCAGACGCACAAGAGCGCAGTGAGTCCGTCGCACCACGGACACCAGGCGCCGCAGCATCTGCACGACGACAAGCTCAAGGACAAAGTGGGGTCGTTTGTGGACAAGGTGGAGGACGCGGCGGGTCTGGGGCTGCACGGGCTGTCTGCGTCGCACGCGGATCTGTGCGCGGCGGCGGCAGCCAGCGGCCTGCACCAGCAGCAGTCGCACCACCAGCAGCAGCAGCAACAGCAGCAGCAGCAGGACGAGATGGTGGCCGCAATGGTGGGTCGCTGCCATCCTCACCTGGCCGCCTCGCTGCAGCCCGACTCGCACTCGCACTACGGCCACCACCACCACCTCAAGCAGGAGTACCCGGCCTCCAGCCACCCGTTCTCCATCACCCGGCTGCTGCCCGTCGAAAGCAAAACCGACATCAAGATGTACGACATGTCGCAGTACGGCTACAACGACTACTACCAGAGCTCGCTCTACCATCCTTCGGCCGGCACCACCGCCTTGTGACAGTATCCCCTCGCCTAAGGCCAGCGCCCCCCCAGCCACCCCCAACTAAGCCTGCCTCGCTGTCCCGCCTCACGCCAACAAGTAAGTCACCTACTATTCTACATTATTAGTTTAAGTAATTGTCAAGAAGGGTCGTAGCTATCTTTGATTAGGCCTACATTGGAGACACTTGATGAATAATAATATTGTTATTTGGTTTGTTTGGTATTGTCCATAAGCTATTTCAAACATTACAATGGAATCACAGTATAGGCAGTGACCAAGTTCAACTAGCCTACGTTCAAGACCAAGAACTGACAAAGTTTAAGAACTGTAAAAAATTGAACTGATAGGCTAATTAATCTACTCGGAGAAAAGGGATAAAAATGTAAATGACAATCGACTAATTTTCAAAACAATGTTGTAAATATGCAGGTAGGCATAATTCATTTAGGTAACAAAGTTGCACTACGATTTCGGCCTACATCGCATATAGTTGAAAATCAATTTAAATACTGCTTGGTCTTCTTCTGAAGGCATCATATCTTGTCATCTTGAAACAATTATAAAATATTTACCGCTTAGGTAATTCAAACAACTGATAGGACTACATATAAATAAAGGTAGCGTCCACTGAATTGTATACAGACTGACATGACAGATTCATTCAACAATATGATAACGCTACATGAACCGCAATGAGAAATCGGTATCACTTGATAAAAACTTAACAATTTTCCTCCCATCTGCTAGTACTTAACAAAAGTTCTGATGTTATTATTGTATGGAGCTTGAAAGTCGAAATGAGAATGAATGACCGAGGTAGAGTTGATTTTTTTAGTGTGGCGATTTCTTAAGATGAGATCTCTTACCAATTAGCAATTTAACTTATCCAGTGAACTATTAATAGCCTATCATACGTTTTTTTAAATATAATTAATCGTACATCTAGTAGCCTACCTAACTTAAAATCTTTAGAATAAGAATGTAAGCTACTAATTAGTAATTGTAAAGAAATGGAAGAGAAAGAGAAAGAAATGGAATATTATTCAAAGTAACTCTTGCCATAGACGAGTAGCTGCCAAAGGTTTAACATTGAATCAAATCTAAAAATGTCTGTTTTCAAACCCATCCTATTTGATAAATATTCAGCCAAAATATTCCAGTAACTTATAAAATCAAAGCTAGGATGTTCAAGAACACTTCAGTTGCCTTTTTAAGAGATAAGAAACAAAGATAATTTTAATTTGATCCTCTTTCCAAAAGCATTCCTTTCCAAAAAAGAGTGAGATAGGTACTGATATAAAATATAATATTGAACATAAATAGATGAAATATGGAAAATATAAGATGTAAATATAATGATGTAATTGAATTAAATATCATTTGTATAAAATAGTTGATGTCACTGAAATAATAATGACTTTTACTCCGGACATTGATTATTGCATTAATATTGAACGTAAATAGATGAAGTATGGAAAATATAAGATGTAAATATAATGTTTTAAATGAATTAAATATTATTTGTGTGAAATAATTCATGTCTCTGGATTAATAATGTTTATAATTCATACCATACCAATGGTTACAAAGTTCAAACTTCAAAAACCTAACCTAGCAAGAAGAGTCTAGCAACAAGATGACGAAAATTCTGATAAAAGTACTTTAATCCAATTAATAAATTCATTAAAACACCTTGAAATCACTAAATAATAGATAGCAATGACGTATTGATGATACATTAATGATTTAATTGAATTCTATACCAAAATCGTGTTTTGTCCCTATCTCACAATGGTAAAATCCCGACAAGTTGTTCACTCTCTCTCACCTAGAGCGCGCAGATCAGGTCTAGGAGCTACTCCTCTATAGAACCAAATTTTAGTTCATACCTCATAAGTTATACTGGTTATACAGTAAGTAAATCTTCAAAACTTTTACCGTATCTCAATACTCAACTATGAACTAAGTTATCATTTTTTAATTTTTTTCAGAAATTAATTATCAAATGAATTATAAATAAACCAAGATTTTTTCCCGACAAAACTAATATTTGATGAATTTAATGTTTTGACTATCAGGCAGCTAAGTTATATGTTGAAAAATGTAGCTAAATATAATAATAAAAAATAGAATTTATTTTCCTGGGACTAATAACACAGTGAACAGACAATTATATACCTTGAGACTCACCTCGTATAAGTAAGTTATCTAATATATAATACCATAGACAACTGTATAGTTAGTCTATGATAATACCAATATTGAAACAAACAGAAGGCAACTACTTATATTCCTAGGCTCTAAAATAATACACAGAATTCCAGATCATCTTTTAAATAATGGTTAGGTTAAAAGTGCTCAGAAATACAATAAAACCAGTTCAAAGTATTCCCTTTCTCATTTCCTTGTTAAGTTTAAAATATTAAAAAAACTTATTCACTTTGATTTTATCATACAAACGAGGTGATTTTTCAATGTGCGGGTGGGGAGGGGTCAAAATGAGTTTTCTTTTGGACGCTATTTTCCAACTGATGGGCCTAATATTGAAAATGGCACAAAATTTTTCAAAAAGATCTGTAGAATTGTTGTAGTATAAACTTGAAAAGTCGTTAAACGTGGAACAAATTTCAATTTTATCAGAGATAATAAAATCTTAAGGTACAACAATAATTCTAGCAATGTTTAATCTTCAATTTAACTGACACAAGATTACCGTACCTAGTAGGTTAATTTTTATTTTACACATTAAACTACTGGTTGTAATATTTGTAACCTATTTATTTTGAAACTAGCCATCTTATCCTTACAACTTTATAAGCTTACAAGTAATATAAAAATAGGAAATTTTTCAAAATGTGTACTGTAGTCCACGTTCAAATAATAAAGCTCTCACTTTGATACTTTTGATAATTTCTATCAAAGTTGAATTCATCAAGATATTCAACACAACTTTTAATACGATGCCAGTACTGCAGGTCCCCAATATTAATAAAAGCTTTTTAAAATTTACTAGCTAGCCTAAAAATTAATGGATCTATAGTACACTTTGAAAAGAATGTTTTTAAAAGCATGATGAGGTGGACTTCCGTACCAAAGAAGCATTAACATGTTAATTTGTTTATCTTCAATATTGATGGTTAACTCAAATGCAATTCACTTTTGTAGACTCATTTAAAAAAGAATCAAATTATTAGTTTAAATACAAAGGGGTGGTTACAAAATAAAAGTTGCAATTACTTTATTACAAACCTTCCATTAGATAATTCACCTCATTTCTAAAAGCAAGTTATAAGCTCATTACAGATCTAAAATGCCGAACAATCGATCGTCCCGACGATATTCATGAAAAAATCCTGCCACGCAATGGGCGGTTTATTTGCAGATCAACCGTTATAATATTTATCGCCTGAAGGGGTGCTATTACGATGGGGAGCTCTTTTATTATCCATAATCGAGTATTAGACCCCACTGATGGGGTACGATTTCAATAAAAGACTCAATGACAGCTTTGTCGAAGGCTCATGCAGTCTGGTCGCCTCTACCCATTCAGGGGCCTGAAGATATGTATATTGTACCAACTTGAACTACTGTAGGTACCTATTTTAACGCGTTAACCACTCCCAAGATTAACTCCCAAGACACTCCCAAGCTCCAAGATTAACAGAAAGTCGAACAAAATCTGGTTTAGCACTACTAAAGGAGGATTATACTTCTTGTAATAATAATTACCTTGCAGTTTACAAGTTGTTAGTCTACGATCTTTGTACATACCGTATTTTCTATACTGTATTCGACATTCGACCTACAATATTCCTAAACTAACTAAGTAGTGTTGCAATATACATATTATATTATTTCTATCATAATATTTCTATGTCACATTCGAACATATTTTTGTCTATATTCAACAATCGACTCATAATAATATTATTCCCAAATTTACTACTCCGTACTAGGTCTATTAGCAGTTATAGCAGGATCCTTTTAGCTGTTGACAGCTAAATTCAAAAGCTAAATTGTATGACAATTCAAAAGGCTCCTGCTATATTACTCCATAGCTATTGAGACCTATCATTCCCTACAATTTTATTCTTATCTTAGGCCTATGCCAAAGTAGAATAACATTATTTATATTAAGAGCCCTTCATATCATTGACTCAATGTATAAAATGAGTATAAGAACGATGAGTTATTTATACGAGTTCAGAAAGATCTGTAGAATTGTTTTATATTTTATAGGCTACCCTTGAAAAATAAATCGATTTTATAAACGATGGCAGTAAGACGATGAACATGGAGCAAATTTCACTCATTTTAACCTTCAATTAAAGAGATTTGATAAGTGAAAATTTTAAGGCACAGCAAAATTCTAGCAATTTTTGTAAATTATCCACACATTTCTAGCTTTAATAATAGTGACCGAAGGAGTAAACTAGGTACGGACTGAATGTTTTCATGTCTTTTCATAAGGTACAAGTATTAAGGCCTATTAATGTTTAATTTAATATTTATAGGCCTATATTCATTAATTTCATGCTTCAGGGCATCACATTTTGCTCTTAATAGCACTTGAGCCTTTTAGAATTAAATAGTGAACTGGAAAGGGAAACGTGAATTAAATTTTATTTTTACCTGTCCTGCCAGAATGCATAAATTTTGACGGGAGTGACTGAGGTTGGTGCAAGACCGAGCTTAGAGCTTGGAGGTTTTTAATTTGTTTACTCTGCCAGAATACATTTTGCTAGGCTTTTATGTCAACTAATTGGGTATTGTGCAAGACAATGGGAAATATTAGAGCTTGAGGTTTTGCAATTTGTCTGTCTACTACAATTTTGCTCATCTTAGTTTGGTTTCTCATTCTGCCCTGTTTATTCGTTATACAGTATTGAATGCAATATGACAATGAAACTCTAGAAATATGTTGTAAGATGTATAGTTTTAACTCTGTAATATGTTCTATTACTTTGTGAATTAGACCACAGAGAAGAAAGGAGTTCCTTTCTACTTTGTGATTAGGCCTACGTAAGTCAGTCTATTACAATGTTTTTCATAGAAGAGTAAATTTACTAAAATATTGTTTGTGTTTTGTTGCAGGAGTTGGTGTTGCATCTAATAGTTGAAATGTGCGTGGCCATAACCGGCCAGTATGAGTTGCGTCGTGGATATCTTGATGGACTAACAACGAGATACGTCACAAAGTGCAGGTCAGCCGACAACAATCTTAGTGATATTTTTTATATAGTTTTCGATCTCCGAATAAATCAGATGAGGCCCTACTAACAATAAACACTGATAACCTGGGCTGCAGGCGAAGTGCGTGCGTGCAATAGTTGAAGTTGAAATCGCCTGAATAGTTCATTCAATAAGGTGCTGAACTGAAAAGACACTGTTGGTTATTATAATTCTATGCGTAGATTTTATAGATAGGAATTGTAATATAAAAATTGATTATATTTGAGGAAGACACGAAATTCTGTATAGTTTTACTGTATTATTTTGTATGGTACTTCGAATTTTTGGCACGAAAAATTTAGTCTGAACGTGTAAAGAATGTCGTTTTTGATGGCGAAAAACTAAATTAGTATTGAAAAATTTTTCAATTCTACATTATCGTAAATCTCAAAAAAATTATATGCTTTTACAGCTTTCTGATTATTTTTTATGTTTTTGTATAGTTGTTATTTAAAATTTACAACTCAATTATGTCAAGTTATTACAGCTAGATGTGATTATTTGAATCTCTTTTCCGTAACGCTACCTTGAATTACAATAATAGAATACTGTATGAATATATATTTTTCTAAATAATAATTAATATCTTCAACAGTGTAGTCTCAGTCCCATAATTTTCTCTATCTCTGTATGCTTAAATTGTATAAAAGTTGTTGGGAAAGGAAAGGTCGCAAGTCTTGTTTATCTGTACTTGTACTTAAACCGACTTGAAATCTAACAAGCATTATTGTTGTATTTTATTTTAAACACCTGCTAAAAGAAAACTCGGATAGATTATGTAGAAATTTTACACTGCTTATTCTATTTGCGTCACTTAATAATCGTATCAAAGACAGTTAACCATTCAAGTAACTCCGTACTCAATAATTTTTCTCCAATATCTTATTATAATTTAATTAATTACATTTGTGATAAATCATATTCTAACTCATTATAAAACTTTTCAACAAAAATAAGGAGGTTTAAATTATTTAATCGAACCAATATTGAATCAATTAATAATTTTTCATTCTAGTAAAACTTTACTTTCAATGAAGCTGTATTCCGTATTTTGTATCCCGTCACAATTAAAAAAAAAATGTTATAGCAATTTACGAATCATTTGTATTGTGAATTAACATAATATAATAATAATTATAATTATTATTATTGTATTAAAAACTACAGTATTAAATACTAATACAATAACTTAAAAAGCGAAATAATATTCGAATATTGAATTTTTAATTTAATGTTAAATATTCTAAAATAGTACATTCTAATACTTGTCATCTATCTAATGTAACTCTGTTGGGAATGAGGCTAGCTAATGTATGTTAAAATGAAATTTTATTTGAGAAATAATAAAAATTATATGTAAATTAATGAAATTCATTTTGAAAAAAATTTAATTAATAAAAACTGAAATACTTTCATCTCTATAAATCAATGAATTATAAAGCCTGCACGTGAAGATTGTCATGAAACAATAATTTGAAAAAAAAATACAATAACTATTCAACTGTGTTTATTAAAGATTATAGTACAGAGGAAATAGAGCTGCGGAGAAAAGTAGGTGATAAAATGCTAAAACATTTAGATGTACGATTCTCTTAACGTTATAGAAGAATTGAGTTCGGAAAAAGTTTTGAATTCACTTCAATTTATTTCAATGATTCCAAATTTTAATACAAATTAATAATCATTTATGGAAGTTTTTCTATTTATGAATGCCTCCTAATATTGTTGAAGAAAATGATCAATTCAGCATATTTATTTACAGCAATCTGTATTTTAAATTTGGATTTCAAATCGTTTGAACATTAGTGTGTTTATATTTCCTGATTTGTTTTATTTTTATATGTTTTATCTATTTTGATATGTTGAAATCAACTGATTATTTTAATATTATGAGATTGATGTAATTTGAAAACTATATTTCTACTTTCATGCAAATAAGGTAGGGTGAGTTTATTATTTGGTATTGCCAATATGTTGTATGAACAGAACACTATATTGATCTGAATGAAATTTCACTAGATATTTCATAGAAAATAATTCATACTTCCTTCATCATTTCTATAAAAATTTTCGCCCTTAGAAAAAAAATTATGACAGGTTATTGAAAAATATTTGAAAAGACACAAAAAAACTTTATGTCTCTTTTTACCGAATGACATGAATCCTAAATTGTATTGATATTGTACGAAAAATTGTTATTTTTCTAACAAAAAAAAATAGTGTCTTCCAGATTGTATGATATCTGTAAAATAATGTAAATGAGAGCGATATCATGTTCGGCTTATCTGAGAAGAAATAGTGCAGTTGATTTTTGGATACCTTATGTTATATGGGTACTTCCTGAAAGTTTTAAGATTTAAACTATAATTTTATTGTACAGTTCATGATTTCCAATCACTCTAGTCTTGGAAACAGCAAACAGAATTATTGTGAATCTGTGAAAAGTAATCCTAGGATAAAAAACATTGTTACACGAAATAAGAATTCGTTGAATCCATTTTATTCATTGATGAGTTCCACAAAAGTTGTGTATCATATCAGTATATCAGTTGATTAGATTTCGAGAATAAAATTTATTTCATGGGAAACTATATACTGTACAATAGTTTCAGACTTTCGTAAAAATTGAAAACATATCAATATTGAGTGGCTTTTTTGGATTCTTTGATCCAAGATGACGAATATTAGAGTTACGGTATCAATAATTTTGTCAATTGATTCATGAACTTTCCTCTATAAAGTTTACAATAATTGAATCAAGTCGCACGCAATGATATTGTTCTATTGATGTTTTTACTTAGTTTTGAGATTTTATTTTTATCAGAGTATAACTCTTCCATATTATTAGAATAGTTTGATCTATTCTTCACTCTCTTTTAACACAAGATTCTCAAAAATAATAATGGAATCTTATACGCATTCTTCAAGAAGATATGTGACATAGTGAAGTTCTGAGTACTCTTTAAACTCAATAAATATTTCAAATCTCAAAAAGTTTCAAATCTCGTTTATTCATGTGATGAATCTCAGTTTTTTCTGGAAATTCCATACTTTTTTAGTAATTTCTTATTAGTTAGTTATTTTCTAATGTATTTTGAGCCATAGTCTCAATCCGTATTTACAAGTAGCTTGGGCTATTTGGAATTATTTTATCAATATTTTAATCAAATCATCATTCAAAAGTAGCCTACACTGTCGTGTTTTTCCGTTTGCTGAAACTGAACTGCATTTTCAAGGCGAACTTGTGTTTATTATAAAAAAATTGTAATGTACAGTATTGAATTTTCCAGCCTTATTTTGTACATTTCGGAATGAATTGTTTGAAATTATGATGATTGGTCATGAGAATGGTGATGACTTTGAATTATTGATCTGTAAATAGTTGTATTGACTGCATTATTATTTTCCTTTTGTTACAAGAGTTACCTATAAATAACGAAAAATAAATTGATTGAATATGTATTTGGTAGTCTTCTATTATTATCATCTCACCTTGAACCTTCAACTATGTTAGTAATAATGTAAGTTATTGTTTTACCAGGATACCAGCCCTTATCACAAAGTGATTTGGCTTGCAATTATAGTTCTAATCAATTATTTTAGAACTCCTCATCGTCTTAGCAACTCCATTCAATGTTTTTTGTGGGGCCTTAGCTAGTCTAGAGTCTCTAGACCAGAGGTGTCAAACTTAAATTTGCACAGGACCATATTTCACATTTAGAATTAATTTATATGGTCATAATTAACAGTATTGTATCTACTGTCCCGTACACAGCATAGTCCAGTATTGAGAGTTTATACTGTACTTGAAAGATATATGCTAAAAATGTCCAGTGACAGACAGAAAATTGTCTTTTAGCAGATAGGCCTATGATTGATGAAAGGTTTGTGAACTTTTAAGATTATGATGAACATCATAATTATCAAATTTGAACGTGGGTGATTCAACTGAAGATTACCTATGTGTTAAAATACCGTATCTGATTTTAGTGAAACCACAGAGTAGCCTATACAAGAAGAATTTCACTTCTATTCTCTCAAGATTCCTATTTCACAATTTCAATTAAAATTTTTTGGAACATAAATACATCCATATTAATTTATTATGCACAGTGCATTAGTCACCGGAAAGATTAGATTAGATTAGAATTTGAAATACCAACAATAACAAAGAAGGCAGAACAACATCGACTTGGGAGACTTCTCCATACAGGAGATGATGTCATTTGACATTCCTAAAGTAATAGAAGCAAACAATCCTAGACGACAACAAGCAAGCAACAAAGGAAGTTATTCAATGAAATGACCTCTTCGTTATCTATCGTCCGGACAAAAGTCTCTAAATAAAACACAGCCAAAACAACAACCACTGAAGAATGTTCGATCATTATCTGAAAAACATTACTTAAGAAATCTTCTCTAATTGTTAATAATCAAATTGTTTTGCAATTTTGTTTTAAAGCTTATCAGTTATCCACTTATAAAAAAATCAGTCACTTATAAAACGTAACGGTTGAGCTAAAAGTAGCCTACTGTAGTCTTCATTAAACCCTGGGTTTAAGGAAAATATTGCTTACATTATAGCTTGTATTGCTTTTACTTTCTTAACTTTCTAACTTACATTAATTCCTGATTACTTTCGTCATTCGGAAATGAAATTAGCTTTCTACGGCTGACTAGCAAGAATGATCGTTAACGAGAAAAAGATGCCTTGTCCTCTCTTTACTGCTTAATCAAATAACCAAAGAAAAATTAGAAAAACTCGAAAAAGGGAGTGATTTTTCCTCTTTCTCCCCTCCATCGTCCATTATCAATCCATTCATTTTGGTGGTGGGAGTGGATTGACTCACTAATAAATTCGGCGGTCGTTCGATTTACTTATTCCCTAATGACTGCTCGGGCACTTTCCTGATGACAAATGAATACAAATTGCTCCACTGCTGGAAAAAAGAAAAAAGAAAGCTGGGCTGTTAGATTTAATTCGTTTTCAAGGAACTCATTTTGAAAAGAGACAGATGAAAGGAAAGTCGATTCGGGCCCAGGGAAATGGAATGAAGAATCTTAGTTTGGAAAAAGAGAGAGAGCAAATGGAATATCGGAAGGCCGGATTGAAAAGGAGGAGAGGGCAGAACAAATAGAAGCTCCTGGAAAGGAAAAGAAGGAAAGGCTTGTTCATTTTCGAATGACTCCTGTTGAATGAAATTCCGAGTATCCGAGCAGTTGCAAAATTAGGAAAAGCCTTTCCCTTTCTCATTAAGTCCTCATCTGCAAGAGCTTTTTTTATAGTTGAGTATTTTTTTTGAGTTGTAAGTTGTCGAAAGAACATGTTTCCTGTGTGCAATAAAATAATGTGCATAACTAAATTGATGGCCTTATTGAAGGATTCTATTAGTAGATTCCATAGAGATGTTCGAGATGACTCAACTATGCACAGGAGAGGTCTATTGCTATGAATTATATAATAAGATAAAAATTAAAAAAGGACTCATTTTCATGACAAGGAATCATTTTGTATAACCTAATTGAGATCTCAATCAGGGGCCGGATTCATAGAAATTTAGAAATCCAAATACAGGAAAGAAGCGGACACACATTATGAATTCGCTCACACCGTGCTATTCATGTGCTCATGTGATCACCTTTATCCTGTATTACAAGACTTCTAAAATTTTATGAAACAGGCCACTTGTCTTAATATTATGCTCATACCTAGTAAACTTCGGTGTGTGAGAAAGGTCTATTAGTGTCTTCTTAAGGAATTCATTCAAAATGTTCAATTATGAAACACATATTTCAATATGAAATAAAAAATATTCTTTATTAGGCGGAGTTAGGACTAGAAAGTCCTTTCTACCACTCAATCTATGCTAAAAATATGTTAAAGTTATTCGGTATTAACTGATGAAGATCTCAATCAGTTACAAATATTGTACTCATAACCAGTTTACTTGGTTAGTGTGAGAAGGGTCTAGTTCTAGAAGAATCTTAAGAAGGGGTTCATTTTACATGTTCAGTAATGAAACACATAATTATTTTAATGTGCAATCTGAAGAAAGTTATCAAAGTTATTCATTATTCTTGGTATTAAATGATGAAGATTTCAATCAGTTTTATACATTATTACTCATATCCACTTGGTTACTGTGAGAAGGGTCTGAATGGGTTAATTCACTATGATAAACTATGTAACACATATTATTCCAACTCATGCTAAACTTATAAGTAGAAAACATTGTTTGCGTACATACAGAGTGATTAGAAATTTTCTCCGCAGTAGCTGTGTGGTGGTATATTGTGTTCTGGTAAACAAATTGAATCGTGAAGTAGCCTATTGAACAACAAAGATGGCACTTTCAACATTTACTGTGATGAATCGTCAGGTAAATTTCAATAACTTGTTGAATTAAATAACTTCAAGTGATTGAATGTTTCATTGTATATTTTACTATGGAGGGAGTTCATGATCACTCTATATTTTAATATGCAGTGACTTTCTTTCTCATCTTAAGATAAGACTGAAAGAGACCAACATCTAGGAGAAAGGAATTGAGAGAGAGTGGTTGAGAGAGTGAGAGAAGAGACAAGTAGGCTATAAAGATGGACGGACAAAGATCGATAGAGGCGCTGGGTTGGAACGTGCTTAGCCTGATACAGTTGGGCTTGTCCAGTGTTGGAGACGGATTATTGCCAGCGGATTTGTGGCCACTAGCCCACCACTCCACGGAATCGTGAGCTTCATGAGTCTCATCAGCATTAGCGCATAGCACAATTCGCTCAAATGGCCGTTCACTTCAATTAAAATTAGAAAGAGAATTAAAATTGCAGTTAAATAGACGCAGTTAAATAGATCTAACGATTCCTTCCATAAATTGTAGATGAAGAACACTGCGTTTCCGGCTTATTAAAAGGTTTGGTGATAGAATTGAAATATCTTTTCATCTATAGAAGAAAAAATCTGTCTCAAAATTTTAAGGGAGAGAATTAAAATATAGCCCAAGTGTTTATATCCTTCGAAATCTAGAAGCTGAAAATACTATGATTTATTAGTTAGATCACTTTAATTGTGATCAAATTCCCATTTTCCATCTGTAAATGAATACAGAAAACCCATATGTCTCTTTCCCGAAAAAGCTGGAACTAACATCAAACACTAAAGAAAGATTGATTGATTTGCTGCTTTCATTTATTTCCTAGGAGGGCGAAGTTAGGGCGCAGCCGGCCCTCTCTTACACTTACAATCTTACTATAATTTCTAAGACTTGAAGCTAAAAGCAATTAATTAACAAATTATTTGAAAAATTTAAAAAATACACAATAAAGTATATATTTATGTAAAATATTAACAGAACAAAATATTATTTTTATATTGAAGGACAGAGAAAAAAATGAAAATACTTCAGAATTCTCCTACATAATAATAAAATGTAAAATATAGCAGGATTATTTTAAATTGTCAGAAAACAGCTGATTGTATGCTCGTTTACTAACGTTAAAACAGCTGTTTTCTGTCAAGTTAAAAGAATCCTGCTATAGTTGAACCAACAAAAAAGGTTGGCGATGCTGTTCTTGTAAGTCATGCCTTCAAATACAACGAGCCGTCTGATTGGCCAATGGGTTGAACAGTCGCCATTTTACGATTTTAACCAATCATGAGCCAGCTGTACGAAAACGTCACATAACACCTGACTGTCCATCTGACTTTTACAAGCTGCTAGCTTCTGATTGGCCGAAATCGTAAAATGGTGTCTGTTTAACGTATTGGCCAATCAGGCAGCTCTTTCATTTTTGTAGGCGTTCTACGTCATCAGCATTCATTGCCACTCCCACTTTTTTTTAGTGATTTGTGTTAGTTTCAGCATTCTCCGCAATTCTCACAAATTCAAATTACTCAATGCAACCTGCTCTGCTGATTCAAAATCTATAAATTTGGTTATTTTTCGTTTTTTTCTGATAATTGATCATAATAATAGCCCAAATTTAGTAGATCCGGCAATGAATAGATAGATGGCAGTTTGTTGCAGTTGCAGAGACTGTGTAATCATGTATATTGTATTATCAGATATTTTAAATTTGATTATACAGTCTCTGTAGTTGCAGTTAATTCACTGGACTACTTGAATATAGTTCACGCAATTATTCCGTAAAAGCCATACGCTGATTAAATTAAATTGAATTATTCCGTAAGAATTAGATATATGAAATAAAATAAGAATAAGGTAGAAAAATAATAAAAATAGATAAGAATGAGATTCTTTATTACTTCATTGAGGCATTGAACTTCAAGAGCAATAGGCATCGTCGCAACACTCAACAATAAATTCAATTGTAAGTATTATTTTTTTATAAGTAATATCATAGAGATAACATATGCCAAGCATACGCTGGTAATATTCAGTAGTTTTGGTCTAAATTTGAAACATAGAAAATTAATGTTCCACGCACACAGGGCCCCTAGGTGAGTGAGAGCTCCATGATTTGGATTTGAATTAGATTTATTTTCAAGAAGACATAAAAATATAATACGATAGGTACTCATGTTGCTCAACAATTTTGTTGTAATGGAAACGGGGCTTTACAACTTACAATGATCATCACTAATTAATTTTACCTAATCCAGATGGAAAGAAATGAGATATTGCAACTATTCAATTGCCTTTAAATCATAATAATTAATTGAACAAAAATCCTAATTAATTGCTATATAATACTCTGAAGTATTATATAGTATTAAGTGCTGGGTTCAATTCCCGACGGGCAAAAGTTTTTTGTAGAGCTGCGTTATGTAAATAAATAAATAAGTAAATGAATGAAACATGAAACGAATGTTACTATAGAAGAAACTTTTTATTTGATTATCAATCTCGAAGTCGACATTATCAGGTTCAGAACTGAGAGTGAGAGCAAAATTAAAAATAATTATATTGGTAAATGAAAGATTTTTAAGCTCTTTATGATCAAATAAAATCAAATCAAATTCAAATTTATTTCCTTTTTGCCACAATACAAAATACAAAATAAATCAAATCTTACTTACTAACATTTTAAACAAGATCAGGAAAAAACCTGCAAAGGCATAAGCCTGAGCGCAGGAAAGCTAAACAAAAACTTTCTAAATCAGGCAAAGCTTAGATAATGAATTACACATAATTCATTATACTGTAATACGAAATGAAGATACAAATTGTATGTTGTTAGTTACGTGAAGAAGAGGGAAAAGGATGATACTAATGATGGATGAAAGAAGACTTACTTGTTGGTTACTTTATTTTCAATAATAATGATGGTTTTGGTAGAAGCATTTAATTTAACACAGTTTTGGTTAAACGATCAATTTTGAACAGCATTTTTGTAATGAATTTGGAGAATAAGCTTCGATCAAAAAAAGTTGAATAATGACTGAGTCGGCCATATAATATTGTGGTGTGGAAGCATTCTAGAGACGCAGCCTGCTTGGAGCAAGATAGAGCTTTCGATTCACCCAAAAACACTGATAACAAAGCCGGTAGGCGACAAAACAGAGGTAGATAATGATTAGGCATATGGCGTGGCTCAATGCACTGTTGCCATATTCACTTCCATACGAGTACTGTACTAAAAAAAGCTCTTTTATAAAGTTCTTACGAACTCAACAGTGGAGTGCCGTGACTCATGTAGCTTACATAATTCACTCGATTGGAGTGATTGAACAAATTTAACTCGTTTCAACCATGCACTTGGGACTCAACAAAACTTCAAGATTGTTTATTTTTGATTTTAGAAGCGATATATCTGTATAACTTGAAACTTGGTGTGAAATCCATTTTGCAGTGGAGTGGTTAGTTTTTATAGCATCTTATTTTAAGGCTATAGACCTTTTACAATGTTGATGTGCAGTAAACAATAGGATTTATGAACACAGTCATTTGATAATAAATGTACATTATAAAGAGAGAATTATTAGGCTATTTTGTATCAATATTTTTTTTCACTACCTCTCATTCTATTGATATTAAAAGGCTTTGTAGATATAGCACTTGTATAGGCCTGTGCCTTTGTAGGCGTTAGTACTTTTCTTTAAAGATTTTACTGTGAGAAGTTTCAGCTTACTTGTTAATTTTAATTTCTAGCTTACGTCATTTTCTCACAATTCACGGTTTTAAATGTAAATGAGACATCATTAAACTTCTCTTCTTTTCTACGAATTCAAGAAATAATGCATACGATCAGGGCCGCCGATAGACCTTTTGTGGCCCCGGGGCAGAGGTTGGGTGTGAGGCCCCCCCTTATACTAAAATCTGTAAGCAGTGGAGGAGATTACACTAAATATGATGGGATTTGAAATTAATTTTCTACACATGAAATACAACACTGCTTAAAAATAAGAAAAAACTGTACTGGGCTTATGAAGTTATTTATTGCAAGGTCTAGTGTGGGCCTACACATGGGGGCCCATTCGAAACGTAATAATAATAATAATAATTCCGTGTAACCTGGCTGGCTCAGGTCTGGTGTCAGAGTTTTCAGGTCATTCCTGTTAGTTCAGGGTTCAGGGTCTCTGAACTGAAAGAACTAAAGGTTTCGAAACGTAAAGGACTAAATACAGCTGCTTCACAGAAAGAATCGTTTGAAACGTAACTAATGTAAGATAACTAAATACAACTGCATCAAAATAAAATAAAAATTGTACTGGGCCTATAGAGTTATTTAATGCAGGGTCCTAGTGGGGGCCATGGCCATGGGTGCCCATTTGAAACGTAAAAGGACTAAATACGAAAGAAAAATTGATTCGCTTATAAGAAAGAAGAATAATTTTCAGTTTCACAATCATATTATATTGTACAATATATCACAGTATATTACTGCAGCATACGGATTTTGTTAGTGTGAGGTTCAATGTAGGGCTCAAAGCCCCATTTGAAATGTTAGGCTAGGCGTACACCGGTTAGTCAAGACAAGACAAGACGAGATTAGTCTCGTTTAGTCACAGTACTTCACATAGTTGCTTATGAAGCAACACACACCGATTAGTCATTGCATCAGTGTGTGCTGCTTCATGAGCAAATATATGATTTACTGCGACTAAACGTGACTAATCTTGTCTTGTCTTGTCTTGACTAACCGGTGTACGCCTAGCCTAAGAGAATTAAATAAAAACAATAATAATAGTACAAGGGCCTATGGAGTTTGAGTTATATAAATGCAAGCAAGGTCCAGTGTGGTTCCAGTTCACTTCTAATGAGTTCAATAACCTGGAAAAGGACATTAAAAAACACAAAAAAAACTATAATAAACTACTCTCAATATTCCCCATATTACAAGAACATGAATTGATTATTGATATGAATTGATTTGTGTCATCAATTGACATGTGTCCCTATTGAAATGTTATGTTCTTATGTTGAATCGTTGAATGTAGAATATTATTTTATAGATTTTTATGGACAATAGTATTGAAAATCACAATCGTATTAATGCAATTTCGTTCATTACCGTGAAGCAATTACGGACAGGGCTATTTCGGACACATAAACAATTCACACGTCATAATTCATGGGTACATATTGAAAATATCCAATCCAAATGATGTCACAACAGTACTGAGACAACTCAGCTTTGAGCAGTTGAACATGAAGAAAAAATAAATATTTCTCGACTTTGATGCTATTGAAAGGAAGTGCATTATTGAAAGTTGAAAGTGGAAAGTGGAATATGGAAAGGCAGAACAATATGCAAAGCGGAAAGACGAAAGTGCAAGTGGAATATTGAAAGGAAGTGCAAGCTAATTTGTCAATGAACTGTCGCAATTCCATGCTCAATAGACGCCAACTCCAATTAAATTCGTCTGGGGTTTTATTTGATAAACAAATAGTAAACAATATACAAACTACAGTGTACACTGTAGATAGATATTGGGCTGTATAGGACTGTCTCTAGAATACTCTTTTTAGGAAAAGAGCATTCTATGTAGTGCTTGTTAATTTCATATGAAGATTTTTTAATTATCAATGATAAGGATCAAGCCTAATTATTTTGTTGTTGTTGTTGATCCATCTTCTTTTCACTGGTACATGAAGTTGGAAGAAATATACACTTTAATGTGAAAAATTACTCACGTTTTTTGCGCGTCAAAACGTGACTTTTATTTTACATTTACTTTTAGTTCTTTCATTGAAGTGTATATCTTTCAATTTCAACCCAATTATTTTAGTAACTACTAACCGGTAAGACATGTATGTAATTGAGTGCTGTAGCTCAGACTCAGGTGGTAGACAAAAAGCAAACTGACAAGGATCATTGTGGATGAAGGAGACTTTGCTCACTGTTCGCTAGAGCACCGCAAGTAGACAACGCAAATAAACAAATCTGGCCAATAAGAGTCAATACTTCCCCTGGTGAGGGGGGGATGGGGTAAGTAAGTAAGTCAGTATGTACACTAAGTAGGAATAAACAGAAGAAGAGGCAGTAATAATAGATGATTGAGCAGCGGTGCTATGGAACGGCCAAATATTTGTCAACCGTTGTCAATTGTGTAACTAAGCCATCCTCGTCCAAGACTTCGATCGCTGACGCGAACCCGTCTAACGCGCCCCTTCAAGGCGACTCAGGGATGACTCGAGTCACGCCCCGCCATTCAACTGCATTGGACTCTAGCCAAGACTCGGCACTTGAAGTGCGTCCGTGCCCTAAATTTCCCCCCCGCCCGCACAACACGATCACTGCAGAACTCTCCCTTTCCTTGACGTTTTCTTGCTCGCTAGAAAGTCTCCCCAGGCTTTCCTGTAACCCTCTCCTTTCCTCTCCTTTCACGTCTTTCTCCATCATTCTCTGATGAGCAAAAGCCCCAACCCTACAAGCATCTACTTGCTCCACCCCTCAAGACGCTCCACTTGTTTGCTCTACACATTTCACCCTTATTACTGAACGATGCCGCTCTCATCAACGTCGTCGTCATAATCGTAATAATTTTTGTCATCATCATCATCATCAGTCTCGCCATCATAATCATCATCATTATCAGTCTTGCCGTCAGTCGTCATCATCATTATCATTCTTGCCATCGTCATTATCATCATCCACATCAACTTGTCATCGTCTTCTCATTTACATGCTGCATCTCTGTTTTTGCTCTTTAGCTTCAATATCCTGAGTCATCATAGCATCTCCTTTCCTTCTGAGATGAGTCCGCGTTTCGCTGCATTTTAACCAGCAACTCGGTGGTTTGTTTATACTGCAGTACTTACTTATACCTGGTATTCTGTGTCCCCTCCTACTCTCAAACTAATTATATTGGTTGCTAAGTGATCATGTGGTTAAGTAACAAACATTCAAGACTGCTCTCGGATGGGTGATCGATACAAAAAATAAGGCGAGGTGGAACCTACCCGTAAGGGTCTTTCCACCGAGCCATACGATATAAAAAATAAAAAAACTAATAATATTTTTTTTTAGCTAATATTATGTTAAAGCAAATCTAATTTGATTTTAATTGGGTAGTTTTTGTATACGATATTTGTATCCTTCCCACAATTTTCTGTTCCATTTTGGAACTTTTCAAGAATGACATGAAGATTTTAATAGTTTGAAAGATTGTTAACAGATAGATGAGACAATTTTATTCTTTCAAAAATCATTTTTGTATTGATAAAATTTCTAGAACAAATATTGACGTTGTGGAATATTTCCATAAAAGAAAAAACGTTTTGAAATTGTCAAACTCCGCTTTTATTTTAATAAACACAATGTATTTAAATGTTTTAATAAACCAGGACCATGGTTTCATGTTATACATAACACATTCTTAGCTGTACTGTTAATAATCTACAATTTGAAGAAAACGAGTTTCTCCAATTCTTTGAGTAGTTGTGAAGGTGATATTGTGGTAGTTATCCATAATAAATAAAAAGACAAGATGTTGTCAAACCACTGATTTATTAGAAAATCGAGATACCGGTTTCGGTTGTTACACCATTATCAATCTCTGGTAAACTCTAGAGTTTAAATTCTAGAGTTTAAACTCTCTGGTAAATTGGAGTTTACCAGAGATTGATAATGGTGTAACAACCGAAACCGGTATCTCGATTTCCTAATAAATCAGTGGTTTGACAACATCTTGTCTTTTCATTTATTCTCCAATTCTCTCCAAATTTTCTTAAATTTCTCCAATTGGAGAAAAAATCTCCAATTTTCTTCAAGTTGGAAATTATTAACATTACAGCTGAGGATGTGTTGTGTATAAAATGAAACCATGGTCATGGTGTAAACATTGTGTTTATTAGAATAAAAGTAGATATATATGAACTTTTAGTAAATAAAAGTACAGTATTATTGACTGTGAGTACTTTTTATGGATAACATACTCAGTTTCGCTTAGTGAAATTACCTCAGAGATTTTTCCCGAAGAAGACCTCTCTCGGTCAGAGAAAAAGCCTTCACTTTTTGTTGTGTTTTGGAAGGCAGTGACTACCGACCTGAAGTGGTCCTTCTTCTCCTCTTTTCTCTCCTAGGTGGCGAGGGGGGGGGTCGAGAGGGGTTGTTGGTTTGGGTAAGTAAGTAGTGTGTTAAGTGGTGAGCTCAGAAGGTAGCTAGGCATGCACTCAACTTGATCATCTCAGTCTATATTATGAAAGCGGGACCACCCACGACTTCACACCCATCGTGTTCCGATGGACCTGTGACTTGTGAGGCCTTGCTGTAAAAACTTCAATTTGCTTAGGACGCGACCCATGTGAAACTAGACCGGCTAGTATAGAATGTTTGTGTTTTTAAGACAAAGACCGATCGTAGAGGCTGTGGTGGAGTATCTCTACAAGAAATTAGAAATTTGGAAAAAATTTGATAATAAAAAAAATTGTTATTCTACAAATACATTTTTTTCAAGTTCTTGTTACTCCAAACAGGTACATTGAGATTGGTTTCTACTCATGTCGCAGAATTGACGCCTAGTGAGGTCGTGCCCCTCAAGGTATTTTTCCTATGCTGGGAGATGCCAGGATATTCTTATTTTTATTGTGAATACTTGTACTTGTATATTTTGTTTGACAAATGAATTTAATTGAAAATTGAATTTGATTTGATTAATGCATCACGAAAATTTTTACTATCACTACCATTACTACCATCACATCATTACCCTCTTTTATCTGTTTTGCCTACTTTGATGTTGATTTCTGAGTTGTGGGTGCATTTTGAGCTACCTGGTGATGAAATTTGTTCCTCAGAATTGAATTACCTACAAATCTCATGAATAACAGAATAATACTAAAATACTAGTTCAGCAATTAACAATAAAAATCAATTCAACCCTCTCAAAGCCTCAAACATCCAGCCCATTATCCCAATAAACATATTTGAGTCAAAAACTTCCAACCACATCAAATAGTTGGCAGAATTCGTTCAGTCCATTAATGGCATTCATAGCGCTGTAACCTGATCTTGTGAGCTGTGGAAGTAGAAAAGTCCAATACCAATAGTAGGCTATCTAGCGTCCAGAAAGAGGGAAAAGGCCATGTTTGTATTTGGATCGTGTCCCTCATTCCACATTCATTCGATTTGTGAAGAATTCGAAGGGAAAATAGAAAAGAAGAGGTTGTAAGTCGGAGATTAAGTGGTCCAGTACTGCATCCATTGCGTTTCCGCTGGTTGTTCTCTTTGGTCTGTTCCGTTTCCTCCTCCTCTGCCTCCTCCTCCTCCTCTCCTCCTCCTCTTCCTCCTCCTCCTCCTCCTCTTCCTTCTCCTACACTCCTTCTCCTCCTCCACCGTCTTCTTCTTCTTCCTCCTTTTCTAATCTATTCGAGGGCAGGACAGGACACTCTATGCATGGCCGTTCCTTCCAGCAAATATTGAACGTCCGATGCTGTAGGGTCAATATTTGTGCCAGAGCTCGTTCGGCCCGCCGGCCGGCAAAAAGCACACACCGCTCCATTAGAAGCCGACAAAGAATCTTTTCCTGAAGACATCCTGTATCCTCCCACCTACCTCGCACCAAACCCAAAATACACTCTCAACTAAAATCATTGTTGAAACTAAACGAAAGGAGAGCGCGAGATATGACCGAAACCGCAGGTAAAGGAAAAAGGATTCTGTCACTTCATTAAATTCGATCTTGGAACCTTTGGATTATCAGACAGGCGCTTATCGCCCTCGGCTACGGACCAATACCGGCTACAAAATCTGTACCGAAACACACATGCTAGCGTTCAATTATTGGCTCACAGTGATATTCATATAATTTGACGCTTCGCATCAGATAGATAAATCGATAGTGAGATATTTTTTCTTTGCCATCGTATATTCAACGGTCATCAGCAACGTCAAGGAATGATATCTCTCTATCTATCTATGTATCTAATGCCAAGCGTCAAATTAAATTAATGTCATCACTGTACTTTCATCCATGACAAAGATGATGAAATTAATTATTCTAGATTCTAAAGAACTTCAAGCACGCTAGGGCACTATGAGTTCTACTTGGAGAAGTATAGTATTGTTCAATTGTTCATCTATAATACTGCGCAGACAAGAGCCATATAAGAGTGAAAACAAATAGAGAAAACATACGCCTTGCTTTCTCTATGGATAAACTGAGTTGTCAATTTATTATTTATCATTATTTTACGTTGAGAGAGAAAATCTTTAGTATAGTGGCAAAGGCTGCTTTTTATTCGTGAACTCAATAGAAATTGGTCAGGGGAGGTATTTTTAATGAGTCCTTCTCACTTCTGTCCTAGGAGGATTAATGGATTATATTTGAATCCTTTATTGAGATTGATTCCAAATATTATTCTTCAAGTGAGAAATATGTTTGTGTGTGTTGTACGGACAAGTGGATGATTGCGAAAGTCAAGTGTTAAAATAACTCATAAATTATCAAAACAAACTGAAGTACTGGTTTTTATTTTTCACCTGATTTTTTCTGATATATTAGGAACATTTTTTTATACTGTCCACTCATACTGAGATATTTATTTAATTTGACGCTTGGAATTAGATAGATAGATAAATAGAGAGATATTATTCTCTTGTCATCGTACTCTACGGTCATCAGCAACGTCAAGAAATGATATCTATCTATCTATCTAATGCCAAGAGTAAAATTAAATGAATGTCAATGTACGTAAAAACCAAAACCACATTGATTGGCCATTCGTTTACACATATTGGCAAATATTCAAAGCTTCGAAATACATTTTTTCACCAATTTCACAGGCCTTTTACCAATTTATCTTTGTAGTAATTTGCGGAAGTAGGCTACTCAATTATAATAAGTAAACCTAGACTGATAATATATTATATCCATCGAACCGAAATATCCATGATATTCATGAAGGGATATTCATAATATGTACTAGTACACAATTCGTTAAGAAGGAATATACTTTTGTTCTCATACTTTCTTCCTATAGTTGGCAGATGTTCTGATAAATGAAAAATTATTGATTTTATTTTTTATGAATAAATAATAGAGAATTGAAATAAAAGTTTTGAATGAATAAAGTTCCTTTTACTGTGTATCATAAGTCAAAACAGAATAGGCCTATACTAAATTTATCATCTCAAAAGAATCTGAAACGCTGCACAACAAACACATCTTTCCTCGATCTATCACACTCTCTTTTATCTCTCTCGACCACTCCAGAGCGCATAAAACAAACATGAAAATATCTAATAAATGTAAGACAGAACTGGAAATCTCCACTCTCTCGGTGTGCTAGCCGATCAACCAACCAAAAGTCGCCGTTGGAGTTGAAAAATATCTCCACTTAGATCAGTTTGCGTCATTAACTGAACAAACTCATGAATATTTATCAACTCGTCCCCCTCTCCGCTCGCCGACCCCCCCCCCAAATGCGCCTTATTATGATTTCTTTCTATCTTTTGGTCCAAGCCCACTTCATGAAGTCATTCTCCGTAGTTTACACTTCGGCGAAGAAGGATTTCCGAAGAATTCAACTATTTCCTAACATAATTTCTTGCCTCTTCTTTCTCAGAGAGTTCCTCCTCTTATTTTTTCAGGTTGCCTAACCTAAAGAACGGTTTAGTATTACCAGAGATAATCCAAAAGTCTATGTCATTAGTAATAACATTTGTAATAACTTATTACAAATTACTATTACAATAACATTACATAATACGAGTACATATGTCATACACAAGCCCGCTGATCATTCAACTCAGGATGGAATTGATAATACTGGTATTTATTTTAGAAATTGCTTGAAGATGTGTAAGATAATACGTTAATAATGCTCATGACTTAATGCGGCATATTGTTGTAATAACCCAAAAAAAATATTATTTTCATTGTTCCATATTCAGGGCACAAAATACTTGAGATTGATTTATCACATATAGGCTATAAACAATATTTTGGAGAAAGCTAGTTACGAAGTTACGAAGTGGAGAAAGCTAGTTACGATTTCAAAATACTGGATAATAAAAATCAAATCATTTATTGCACAAAAAATTAACAATATTCCATCTTTATGTTATTTACAATGTTGAATAAAGATTCTAACAAAAGATTCTCTGTACAACTTTGTGCTACACGTCGGCAAAAGTAGGCTAAACTTGTACGCCGACGTGGATTAATTTGCAGTATATCAAGTTTGAATGCTATATGGAGCTACTGTAACTTTTAACGATTTTATGGTATGTATACAGTAGCACAGATAACAATTACTGTTATAGTAATTATATATAATATATATAATATGCAGATAACAATTATTGTGTTATAGTATAGTTACTCTATGACAGTAGTATCAAACTGTAGTAATACTAATTTGTAATAAGTACTGATACTGCACTCCGTATTACAGTACTACTGTACCCTAACTATGTATAGTATTGGATGGAAGGGTAACTTTCTATTGATAGTACTGAGACGAGTTACATGGAAGTTCTAAACCAAAACATGTTATCTTTATCTTTATTCATTTATTCTTCATCAGGTTATTCTTTTCTTTCTCTACAAAGAATGGTGATCTTTTTGATAAGAAACAATAGAGTTTAATCAATAGAATCATCTGACAATAATCAATCACCATCGAGATGACGTCGTTGAAGGATTAGCTAAATACAGAAAAAAATAAAAATAAAATCAGTACTAATTTTTCTATTCACACAAAAACTTCGGTGAAAAGTCTGACTGGAAGAGTGAAGAGTCATGATTTTACATACAACCATTTAAGCCCGATAATTCATTTTCACGGATGTTGGCCGCACCTTATTATGAAAGCCATAATGGAGAAACTCAAACAGGAAACTGACAGATTTCGAAGCGAGCAATTTAAGCCACGCTTTTGAAGCAAGCACAGCTATTATCTACTTTACAAGCTTTTTACATTTTCTTGGAACTTCGATTGAGATGGAGGAGTAATGAATGTTTGTTTCCATAAGTTTTCGAAGAAGATTGTGGCTATTGAGGAAACGACGTCTTATGTAAGTTTTCAATCGGTGTTTAATATTTAAATTCTATTTCTGTATACAGGATTAGATTAAGGAATGCCGTCCACGAAATCTTTTCATATTATAAGTTCAAGTTTTGAGATTTGAATACAATTTCAAAGTTCACCACTAGACTAAAGGAATACACACTAGACAATGCTAACTGACATTTTGGTCCAATTGTTTGCGCTAAAACAGTTCATGTCAGTGTGTGTGCGCCTTACCTAGTCACCTGTTCGATTCAAAGTCTTTTTTTGTTTGGATATAATTTGATGATAAAACGTTTGAAATGTTTGTTATAACATGATAATTCCAGAATTGTAACGGGATATACCATTTATTTCATTTCATTTAGAACATTATTAGATAACTTACTATTGCTTGGAGGGTAAAATGGGCTCTTCAACACGTCAATTATTATTGAAGCAATCAAGTTAGCATTTTTTGTGACAAAGCCGAGAGACAGGTCATGCTTGCTATTGGAGGCCAACGTGTATGACAAGATAGGTGTCGTTTGCAGTCGCAGGGGGATCCAGAGGGGGGCAGTAATGTTGGTGGGGGGGGGAGGGGGTAAACAAGAGTGGGAAGGACACGAAAGGTGTTGCCTTTCAATATTTTTCCCCCGAGGGTCTGTTTGCATAGTCGGCTATTTGCTTGCCTCCTCCTCCTCCCTCCTCTGGGAACATTTCCCCCATCTCCTCAACACCCGCCCCCCCCCCCCCCTTCGTGTCGTGTTGACAAACCTGGCGTCTGGCATCTTGGTGACGTAAGCATTTTCTCGGCCTTCTTACAAAATCAATACACTAAGGTTTGGAATTTTACCTAATGGGCTTACGCAGTGCTGGAATAAAAGCTGTGGCCATGAGATGGCCTCCTGAACGGAAGAGGAAGACCGTGCGGGTTGGGGGGGGGGGGGGGTGAAGGGGGAAGTAAGAGACAAGTGAGGACGAACTGGTTTTGTTCTGTTCCCCCTTCTCACTTTCCTCCTGATTACTTCTCAACTTCCATAGACTGGAGAACTAAACTTCTTCAAAAGCAATTTGACTGTGAATTAATTATTCAGTCAGCAATGGAATTGACAAAATAAATCTTTCTGAACTTTAACAAAGTAGAAATCTAATCTAAATTATACAAAATCAATCAATTTCATATTAATAAGTTTTTTATATAATTACCGTCTTCATTCCAAATATTTATCAATATTTTATAAGGAGTGAATAAAATCAGATCAGAGGAAGAGTATTCGGTTTGGAATTTGTTCTGTGTTCTCATTCCTAGAACAGAAGTCAGATGTTTAATAAGAATCAACTCAGATTAATTTCATTTGACGCTTGGCATTAGATAAATAGACAGATATTATATATTTACGTTGCTGATGACTGTAGAGTACGATAGCAAAGAAATAATACCTCTCTATCTTTCTATCTATTTAATGCCAAGCATCAAATTAAGTGAAACTGATTATAAACATCAACGTTTTTTTTAATCAGTGTTGAATGTACACTGCTCAGTACTTTCTTCCACATGCTGAATAGATTAAAAACAATAATGTTCCAATATAAAAAAAGACAATGATATTTCATATTTGGTAAAACCAAGTAAGTTTGAAGAATAGATTTGAGAGACATAGTAGTTTCAAATTGTAAATCGTCGGAATAGAAAGGCTGCAACCGAAATATCGGAACGCATGCACTGGTTACATACTAAAATTGGGATACCATCGAAAACTATTGGAATGGGGTAGGACTAGGAAGGATTTTGTAACGAATGAAGAAACGGGGAAAGTATAGGTATGCCACACCTGTTAAGTACATTCATATCCCCGCATGAATAGCTCCCCAAACATGTCACGCACTTCATAGAGAGCGTGGGATCACACATGTTGGTCTGGTTGCACATCAATATTTCCGCCAAACTATTCATGCATGAATTATACAATATTACTGGGGTTTCTCTTTGAAATGATTGATCGTTGATTCTGTTTCCGTATTAGTCCTATTGGTATTGATCGTCGTCATAATGATAATGAGGGAGGATAATATAGAGGAAATATAGAGAATAATATTGTGAATAGTAGTACATCGAGTCTCGGAAATAACACGGAGAAATAAGAAGATTTTTAAAGTACTGAATTAACAAAATGAGTGAATAATTATAAGAGTATTTTGTGTTTTTCGAAGAGCAGAGATTCAACTGGAGTTTTAGACGTAGGTTGAGTTGAAGAATTGTGGAAGAGTTTTTCCCACATTCCAAATTCTTAAATTCTTCTTCAGTTTGGAATACTTCCGCCAAATTAGTTATGATTGATTGTACTTTTCCTTTGCCAGATCTTGGCGAGTGCTATGAGAACCATATTGAAGAAAATATTAGGTACATTTGACAAAAATTTAGATTTTGCATTCTAGAGAAAAAAAAAGGAAGAAGAAGAAGAAGAAGAAGAAGAAGAAGAAGAAAAAGATTTATGCATAGATTATACAATATCATTATCACTAGGTTCAGTATAAAAAGATTTGTCATTACGAGAATGCTATTGTTATGTGTTCGGAATAATAACTTTGACACTCAACTGTATTTTTGTTCTGATAAACATTACCTTGGTGTTTCAAGTACACATATTTCACCTTCACCATACAAATTCCTACTACAGAAAAGCCTCATCGAGACCTGTTTACTGTTTCGCATACTGCAGATACAATACTCCAGATATAATACTCCAGATATAATACAAAACACAACAGAGAGAGCAATCTCGAAAAATCCCTAGTCTATTCTTTGCAGCTTTGTGTCAAGTAATATAGTGGTTGAATGGACATTCAGTAATAACTTATTTTCGTCGAACAATTGCTGCTATCAGTAGAGGGTATTTAAGCCGGCTATACACTGGCCGACAAGTGATCTGTTTGTAGCTTTGATTCACCCCTCAGGGTAGTGTGTAGGCGATCACATATGGCAGGTATTGGGCCCCTTTGTTTCCCGCTAATTCAGTCTTGGGGGGAGTGAGTCGTGGGTGGGGGGGGAGGGGGTGAAAGAGGGGTTTGTGCCCCTCCAGTGCTGTCAATCAGACCGCGAGCAGCGAACTCTAGGGACTTGGTGAGCTGCGTTTTGACAATCAATTGTGCTAATTGTACTAGGGTGGAAATTTGTACCGTATTGGCCGACTCAGAGCTTTATTAAACGCCTCAATTAAGCCTGCCTGCTGAATACCGCTTTGGCTTTGCTTTGCTTTCGGCATTCTTCTTCCGTCTGATGTGCTGAGGCTACTGTGCTGTGCGCCCCCAACTGAAACGATAAACCCTGAATGCTGTACTACTCTATTCTATACTGTATACATCTGTCTGGGAGACACAAACACACGCAATAATATAACCCTCGAATGACATACGCTTAAATACATCAGGAAAATCAGAATTTTTCTTAACACCTATACATCTGTAAGCCTCAGTATATCATTATAGTGGTGTTGAGAAAAATTCAAACACGCTTGAATACATCACGAAAATCAGAATTTTTCTTAACACCTATATATCATATATGATATACATAGAGGGTTTAAGCCTCTACACATCATATATAGAGGTATATCATACATAGAGGTGTTAAGCCTCTATATATCATTATAGTGGTGTTGAGAAAAATTCAAACACGCTTGAATACATCAGGAAAATCATAATTTTTCTTAACACCTATATATCATATATGATATATATAATTTAAGCCTCTACACATCATATAAAGATGTGTTAAGAAAAATTCAAATTTTCCTGATGTATTCGAGCGTGTGTCATTCTAGGGTTATAGTTATAGATAATAGATATTCATTATGGAAAATATTATCCACGTAGAAATCAGCAAAAAGTTGACCATCACAAAAAAATATAAATTGTTAGTAGTGAATAATGAGACTTCTGACCTAAGCCAATCACAGGGCAGGGATTTCCCCCCCTACCCCCCTCGCCCTGAGGGGGCGTGGCTTAATGGGGTGGTTACCCCTTCGTCTCTCCCTAAGACGCCATTTTGTAGTGGTGATTAAAAGAGGGGACCCCCAGCGAAGACCAATGGGAGACGAGCTACCCCCACCAGGTTGACCAATCAGAGAGCAGCATTTCCCTCCACCTCTTTTTGTATGTGCTATATATTTTTTGTATGTTCTATATATCTATTTCTTTCTCTGTCCTGTACCATACTGTGCCATAGCGTTGTCTCACTCTTTCTTTCCCCTATACAAAGTATACCTATATAAAA
Source organism: Laodelphax striatellus (assembly GCA_017141395.1). NCBI lineage: Eukaryota > Metazoa > Arthropoda > Insecta > Hemiptera > Delphacidae > Laodelphax > Laodelphax striatellus. The sequence goes on along the minus strand of CM029534.1, from coordinate 35,937,519 downwards.
ATATATATGTACTATCTATAGAGAAATATATATATGTGCTATCTCTTTCTCCCTCCTCTAGCATAACGTGTCATAGCGTTGTCTCACTCTTTCTTTCCCTAAAGAGAGTATATCTATATTTGATGGGGCATATATTGTTGAGAAAGATATATGCAATCTCTTTGTCTCTCTCTTTGCAGCATAATGGCAGATGAGCCTCTCACTCTTCGGCTGTGATATTACTATGTATATTCGCAATGTCAGTGCACCTGCCCCGGCCCCTGCCTCCAGCCCCAGGCCCCAAGCCCCAAGCCTCAAAATGACAGCTGCACTTCGACTCCCACTAAGAAAACCAAGTCTACCAACCTAATTTCATATCGTATCAAATTTACCTGTATCAGACTTGCTGACACTAAATTACAACTGATTAGCAAGAAACAGAATTGATAGGTGTCCGCATATATCAGAGTCTATTGGTTGCAATTGATTGGTATTATAAAATATTTTCACATTACTTTCTTTTTCCAATACTTTGTTAACTCATAAGGTGGCTGGAAATTACCTACTGGATCAAAATAATACCCATTTTCCCCATTTTTAATATATGCAACCCAATGCGTTCCCATTCCACTCTGTTTGTCTAAATTTACAATTGCACATTCATCATTTCTAATTCTCTGTGGTAACCCATCTATCATATATATACCACGCAGACTAATATTTAATAATTTCGCCCATTTGAATAAGTCATGATTCGATAATGCACCATGAATATTTACTTTTGACATTTTCTTTGTCTTTTAACTTTTTTCTTTTTAACTTTGAGTGATGGAGGTACTAAAATTCTCCCCCCACTACTAATTGGATATGGTTTCAGATAAAACCCACGTCCTGAAATGTATTTCTTCAACTGACTGATTGCTTTTTGTCTATGCATCTTTCCAACTCCTCTCTTCCTCTTCCTCTTCCCCAATCGCCCTCCAAATGCAGATTTGACTTTCATCAAGTTAGTAACAAGATAAGAATATGCCCTTTCACTCACTCCTGATTTAGGGTCTTTAAAACTTCCCATGCTCCATCAGCTAATTTTCTATCAGCTTCCGCTCGCGATTTATTATCGGAGGATTGGCTATATGCTATATCATGTAATTTACATAAAGAATCAAGCCTGTTTATTCCTTTATCACCTCTTTTCAATCTTTTTCTAGATCTTTCCCAGGCCCGCAATATGAATATTTTTCTCCATTTTCAGGTTTAATTAGATGTAATGCCACAGTTAAACGGTCGATAATTTTATTCACAACTGAATATGTAAAACTTTTTGCTGCATTACCTATTTTAGAAATTATTCCTCTACCGCGCTTTCGAACAGAGCGCTTCCGAACAGAAGGTCTTCTCTTCCTCTTAACACTGCTCATCCTTTAAAGGTCAAGCATAAACTGAAGTAATTACTACATAGTTGTTGTATTTAAAAAAAAAAAAAAATAAACAAAAAAAAAAAAAAATTTTTTTTATGTATGCTTTGTATCAACTCATTGTTCTTCTTTTTTCTCATATGGGTTTTTCAATCCCATCTTTTTTCTATAATCAGTTTTCACATGTTCCACTGACAAATTGTGGCTTTTTATTTCATCCCAGTTATAATGGTAACCAACTTCTATGTATCTTCCAGCCATAACCCAACAAAAATATTGTATACGTTCATCAATATACATCGCAATTTGTGGGTTTTCAGTAATAGGCTTCATAATTTCATTTGTAAACTTTGCAACCTGTCTTCAAGCCCTTGTGTTGAAATTAAACCATGCTCATCCATGATTTTCACTATAGCTTTTTGATATTTTTCCCCCCAATCAGTTAGATACGATTTTTTGACAAAATCATTCAACTCATCTCTTGACACAAACTGTGAAATTCCTTCTAAAATATTAGCTTTAATAGCATTCGCCATCTCAATTAATCTCTGATCAAATATATCTTTCTTTACAAGTTCTCTATCGATAGTTTCGAATATTCTCTTCTCAAAAACACCAAGTTTCTTATCTAATCTCTCTCTGCTTATTACACTGGCTATATCAGAAGATAACTGCGTTAGTTGCTCGTTTAAGTAAGCCCTATCAATTTTGTTGAGTACGTTTTTATCACCTACCTCTTTAACAGAATCTTTAATTTTATCAGAAATGACCTGCAATCTTTCATTCAAATAACTCCTATCAACTTAATTGATAAATTGCTGAGGCTTGGGGCTTGGGGCTGAAGGCGGGGGGCCGGGGGCGGGTGCACTGACATTGCGAATATACATAGTAATATCACAGCCGAAGAGTGAGAGAGGCTCATCTGCCATTATGCTGCAAGAGAGAGACAAAGAGATTGCATATATCTTTCTCAACAATATATGCCCCATCAAATATAGATATACTCTCTTTAGGGGAAAGAAAGAGTGAGACAACGCTATCACACGTTATGCTAGAGGAGGGAGAAAGAGATAGCACATATATATTTTTTCTCTATAGATAGTACATATATATTTTTATATAGGTATACTTTGTATAGGGGAAAGAAAGAGTGAGACAACGCTATGGCACAGTATGGTACAGGACAGAGAAAGAAATAGATATATAGAACATACAAAAAATATATAGCACATACATGATGAGGTGGAGGTAAATGCTGCTCTCTGATTGGTCAACCTGGTGGGGTAGCTCGTCTCCCATTGGTCTTCGCTGGGGTCCCTCTTTAATCACCACTACAAAATGGCGTCTTAGGGAGAGACGAAGGGTAACCACCCATTAAGCCACGCCCCTCAGGGCGAGGGGGTAAATCCTGCCCTGTGATTGGCTTAGGTCAGAAGTCTCATTATTCACTACTATTGTTTTTCATAATTAGTATGTCCCATCTCCATTTGTCTATCTTGTCAACAGGTACCATTGTTTATGGCTACGGTGTAGAGAGATTACTTAATAAAATATGAAAGAAATTATTGGGAATTCCAATTGATCATCTGCTAAATTATAAGTCTTTTAACATTTTTGTGTAAACTTTATCAAATCGTCTCTTGCTATTTGTTCTGTTGTCAATGTTTGCTGTTGCAGAGGTCTGTCTTCAAGAAGTCTTCTTATAGCCTTCTTAGGGTTTGTGATTCACTAATTATTATGAATGAGAAATTATATCTATAATCTATAATCTATAATTATATAATGATATCTTCATAAATAGTCATAATACGTATTTTACCATATTATAATATTATAAAAAAAATCGAAAAGAAGTATCGTTCAACTATCTCCTCGATCCCTTTCTTTTCAGAACTGTGGATATCCCATATTTATCACTAGAATCTAGTGGAATCTATATTTATCACTAGATCCAGATCGATGGCTAACACATGTGACCCTTGCAAAAGATACGTGGGCAATGCCTGCCTGTTACACTGGACGGATAAGCCTGTTGGGATTCAAAAACAAAGCTGCATAGAATTGAAAGCATTCAACACCTCTGTGACGCAACGTTTGTCATGATCTCGTGAATAATAGCAACAACAACGCAGTGGGGTGCTTAGCGAGGGTTAGGGGTGGGGTTGGTTTTTACGCCCCTGTACAACAGCGTTTGAGCTGATAGACGCCACATATAATTGGATAAGTTTTATTCGGCCTGTTCTTCTCTACAAATCCTCCAAATTGACACATCAAAAGCGAGGATTAGTCTTTGGCAGCGCGTAGGCTGCGCACTCAATCCACCCTTTGCTATACAGTGCATACTACTGGAAAGAGAGAGAGAGAGAGATTGAAAGAAAGAAACAAATACACTTCAGGCTACCTCTTGCCACTACTATCATGCATTTAACACACAATAAGATTCGGTTGACGTGTGAGGATCTTAGAAACCGTCCCTTCAGAAACATCATGCATTTAAAGCTAACAAACTATTCAGATATCAGAATACAATGAAGAAGTAGTAGCTTAATTATGTATGCACCTCTATTTATGATACTTTTTTCGGTAATGTATATTTGTAATTATGTAAATTTTTCGGACCAAATCCACATTTGCACATAGCCAATTAAATTGAACCGCCGTAAAATAGATTCAATTGACGAATCTAACGCAATGATTCTCTTTGCTTTTTATTCTACGACCTTTAAAATAAATTTGCTCTCGTGCAATTGTAAGTAAAAGTAGCATATTTGCATTAAAACTTATGTCAACTACCTTGAATAAAACTGAGAATTGGAGTGCGTCATAAAACACAACAAGAAAAGCAATCAACTATAGATCCCTTATGGTCTTGTATAATAGCGACATCACCTCTATGCTATAGTGAATGATACTGACAAGATTCTCTCATAAAATTAGGAACAGGCTCAGATTTTTTCAGTATCAGTGAAACAACAGTTACAGTTATAGTTGAATTAAGTACTCAATACTATATGCGTTGAAAATTTGGAATTTTTATAGAAATACATTTAGGGCCAGTTCATGAGCTCGGGATTTAGCCAAGTTCTAGACTAAAACGGGTGGCCTCGACAAACCTTAGCCTCGACACTATGTACTAAGGGCTCTCTATGCTGCTAACCCACTAACCTGTCGAGACAAACGTTTGTCGATTCTACGGTAGCCACCCGTTTTAGTCTAGGACTTGGCTAAATCCCGAGCTCATGAACCCCTTAGAGGAAATTCTAAAAAAGATAACGTGAATAGATGTGTTTTGTCGTCAAAAACATTTTGAATTTACAGACAGGGCATTTATATTATTTTCTCCTATCATGAGATTTTTATAAAAATGGGTTGATTTTTAACAAATTTCAGATGAAAGTTTGATATTAATAAGTGATTGATGCAAGATATGGGGTCACAAATGAACATTTTCGTGATCTATGCCGTGATACAATGGACTGGTGGCTGTCCGTATTCTAACAGAACACGCGACGTTTCAAAACGACGTTTATGAATCGTGCCAAAATGATGAAAAGCTGTCTGTCGTGTCAGCCGGACCTCATTAGAAATTCCATCATTAGGGATTCAAAGGGCCTTCCTTTGCCTTCCAGAAAAGGGTGAATCCTGTTGAAAAGCCCTGGCAACTTGGTCAGGTCACCCTAGGGCTAGGTTCTACCCCAGCTCGTGATGGACGATTAATTTGTGTATCGATTGATCTAATTTCTTTATAAAAGATTGACTGAGGGAAATATCGACTGCAACATTTTGTCGACCTGTATTGCACCGTATTGGAGCGAACTATTGGAACGTATTGGATAATGAGGAACTAAGTAGGGTTTGGAATGTATTTACATCATTTAATTTCTCAATCTAAGCGATTTTATTATCATGAATTAAGATTTTATGCCACACAAAGATTGCTTGTAACATTGCACCTTGTAATTCAAAACAAGTTATGTATATTCTGTCGTTTTGGATTTATTTTTGGAACAATAAAAAGTACATCAATCAATTCTATAATAGTGATGGTTTGATTTGTCAGTTCTTTCAACTATGAATCGAACATGCTATTGTTAACACAGCGTGAGACGCTGTATTAACAATAGCTATCTTTGTTTGCAGTCTTATCAACGGGAAACACGAATAGTTTCGGTGTTATCTTATCAGTTCAGTTGTTTAACTAGACTAGAGAGCCAGGTCTTCATTGATCAGTTCGAGATAATTGCCATGGTAGTTTCCGGAAACAGATTTTATTTAAAGATGCCAACCAACAACTTAAGATAAGTCGTTTGAATTGAGAAAAGCATAAAAAAAGGAAAAGGACTCGGCAGAATAATAGAGTAGTCAGTAGATGAAATTTTAACGAACTTGCAAAACGGTAGAAAATGTAAATGATAATGAAGATGAAAAGATGAGATAAGTGATGAGATATGGGATGAAAGTATGAGAGAAATAGAGAGGAGGATAAGAGTTAGAATATAAGAAAGGTAGAGGAATATAGAGTTGAGGATTGTTGAAAGCCAATACTCAAAAGTATGAAAAAATGAAAAAGAACTGGGCAGTATTAAGTAAAGGAAATGTTACCGGATGTACAAGATAGAAAAAATGTAAATGGAAACAGAGTTAGTGATGAAGAAGAAAAGGAAGATGAAGAAAAGGAGGTGGGAGAATAGGAGAAATAGGAAGGAGGATGGGAGTAAAAGAGAAGAAATGGAAGAAGATGAAGTGGAAGAGGGTTGAGGGTACAGTAGGAACAAAAAGGTTTCGAAAATGATGTTGTGATGGAAGTAGAAAGGAGGAAGAATACAGAGTCGAGAATGAGGGAAAGAGAAGGAGATTGTAAGGTGAATTGGGAAAGAAATGTATGGAAAAGGGAGAAAAAATGAGAAAGCTGAAGAGAAAGAGACCTAGGGAGATTGGAATATTCTAATATCGCGAGGACGCGGAGTTGTTTGCACAAGACTTCAGCTTGAAATATTAAAACCTGGCAGACCGAGGGGAGCCTTCCCGGGATGGGAATACAAGGAGAGTTTTAGGAGTTGGAGAGAGATGGCAATTGAGGAAAGTGTGCGCTGAAGTGAGAGGGAAGGTCTTTCCCTAGTCCCTGTTGAGGGGTAGCGTGCTCTTTCCTTTTGGTGAGTGCTTCGCTGCAAGAAGGGAAGGTTATGAGAGGAATAATGGACTGAACGAATGGGTAAGAACACGATGAAAAACAGCGTAAACCTATCGCAGAAATATATTCGAAACACACCCCTTTTACATCCTGGTCCTTTCCTATAATCGCTGCTTTCTCCTGCACCTTTTTGTTAGGTTCCTTCATCCTTCTGCAAATTCTCCGCTCTCTTTCTCTCTCTAGCTGACTCACTCATCATGTAAGCTACAAACTTTGACTCTACATCTTCACCTCAACACGTAGTAAGCACACAATTTACATAATGCACAATAAATATTGATGTGTGCTCTGCTAACTAACGGCATCTCGCTTCTATGTTATTACTTTTCGCTCTCAACATTATGGCTTGAATCTGTTTGAAGAGTCCAAGTAAAATCTCCATCAACCGCAATTTAACTATTTGAATTAAATAAAATGGACTCATTGTTTGAATGCATGAATGCATGCAATTATTTGCACTTCACTTTTGTTTTGAATACAATGAAGTAATCAGTTATTCTGAATCTTATTTCTGGTAGTACTACAATAATTCGAAGGAAAATATTATACAGAGTGTACTGAAATGGTTTTCAACTAATTACATTATTATTATTTTTGTAATATTAGAATATTGTTGAGCTTACTAAATTTTTGAATGTATTATTCAGTTAATTTGAAGGGTAAGTCCAAGTATTGTTGGTGGTTTTCTCATTAAAATGGCTCTGGATATAAATTTTAATTACCGTACCAGTAAATGCAAAATAAAAATATTTCTATATAAGGAATTTTCTTTATGGTGAGCTTTTCTATTGTGTGGGTTCTCGACCAGATATAAGTCAATGAGATTGCTTATAAGCAATAAGTACATATTGTATATAAGTTGTAAGTTGTATATAAGTGTATAAGAATATTGTAATAATTAAGTATAAGTATACTCGTAAGTATTGGAACAACCTTCGGGTCTCCCCACCAACCAAAGCCATACGCTAGATAGATAGTATTGTTATAACCGGCCAGCTGCACGAAAAGCCAATTGATTCAACCGCCTTTAAATGACGTTATATAAAGGAATCAATGCAGGGAATGCCTAAAATGACGTCATCTAGAGTGTTTAATTTCTATTTTTGTGCAAAATAGGCTCAATATTATCTTATCATCTTCATCTCGATATCAAATCCATCTAAGATAAGAAGTTGACCACAAGATATGATAAAGACCACATCATATTCTAATGCTTTCATAACAATAGGTGTACTTATTCAGAATATATTAACAGTGAGATTTATTGTATCAAGTTTTGTTGAATAAAATGGCTCCTCTTAAAAAAGGTTGCTTTATTAATCTACTAAATACAGCTAAAATTAATTTTTAATTGAATAACGGAAGAGCTATGAAGGCCTATACCCTATAGGCTACATCAAACTCTTTTAAAAAAAGGCTGTAGGAGAAAAATCGTAGTAATAAAAGTTCCCCTTCAAGCCGGCTCAAACAATGGAAAGCCAATAAAAATTTATAATCGCTCAGAGAATTATGGGGTAAAAGGTACGCCTCGAGAAATACTACCTTTTAACTATTCAATGACCAACAATTTGCGGAGCTACTAGTTTATTCAAGACTTTCCGTTTGTTATGACAGTTGCACAGTAATTCATTCATTTGGAGAACTGCTAAGTCAATTATGGGTAATGGTTGTTCAGTCGTCTTCTACTGAAGCCTAATAAACAGCCTTATAAAATAATACTGTACATCCTTCTGTTGATGGTGAAGTATTTCGGATGATAAGAGTAAGTAAGGCTTTGGATAATAAGTAAGTAGCCTTAAATTAATTTGATAGGATGTTTATAAAGTTTAAAAGTGATTTAAAAGTGTGTAGAAATTAGTGATGGTGTTTTATTTACAGAAGTTCAGCACCAAAAGATTGATTTCAGTATTGTCTGATTTGAAATTTGATAATATTGTCAATAAAGAAAGAGAGCAAAAACTTTACACATCAAAAATTGAGAAGTGTTTGCAAAATCAGTTCTTTTTCTCGAGAAAGAAATTAAAGAAATAAGTTCTATATTTAAAATTAATTTTTCCATTCATGAGGGTTGTTATGGAACTCGTTAATAAAATAACATTGTTCGAAATTTTCATTTTTTGGAATGGAAACTGTATTATTCAATGTGTGAATCCATGATAGATCATTATTACTTTATGTAGTTGTAACACATATAGCAAAATCCAATTCAACTTGTCAGAAATCAGCTGTTTCAAAGAGCAATATCACAATACTTAACCTACAAATGCTGAATCTCGCAGATTATTGAAAAGGTCTTTTAAAAAGTTATTCTTTGAAAGGTCTTCTTTAAAAAGGTCTTTTAAAGACTTTAAAGGTCTTTAGGACTTTTAAGCATTTTGATTATTGTGTAGAAGTCACTGTTTAATTATTACCAAAACAGCTGACTTATGTCAAGTTAATTGAATCCTGCTATACATAAAGATATTTTTACTAATGAGTGAAAATACTGTAATAATAATTAATGTCTTGGAATAAAATATATGGAATGAAAAAGAGAAGTAAGAGTGAAGAAAGAAGGGAAGAAAAAGTTGTGGAAGAGAGAAAGGAGAAGAGTGGCAGGAAAGTTAGATTGGTAATAAGTGATGGAAGAATGATAAAGTAAAAATAGTTGCAAAATTCATCATTAAATCAAGAAAGAAATGTAATGCGAATGGAATTGAAGAGGAGAAGTAGTGAGAAGGCGAAGTGAGAGACGGACAGGAAGAAAAAAAAGTCGAAAACAAAAATAAATTTGAGGAAGAAGTTTTTTGATAATCTGATTGGATAATTGGTTGATAGAAAAAGTAATTGTGAGTACTGTAGATAAGGATTTCAGTTAACGAACCCATGTAATGCTTTTCTGAAGCAATATTGATGGAAAAATCAGGATATAGTATCATGATTAGAATATTGGAGATTGGAGGGAAATTGTTTATCTCCTAAAGTTCGTTAGCCTCGTTCAGAAATCTATAAATAACGTATCTACCAAACTTGATGACTATGGGCTTTTGTTGCACAATGACCAGTTACGTGAGTAAATAAATACAAGCCAACCAAACAAATATTTGTCAGTTTGTCTTCCCCAATAATGTTTCTTATCAATTTCTTCTATTTACTTTCTCAAATCGCTTCAACTCTGTACTCACAGGAGTTCTCTATTATCTCGCAGCTGAATTCCTGGAGACTAATGACATCATCGGACGGGAAATACTAAATTTATTTTAAACTATAAATTGTTCAGTACTCATTCAAAGATAATTGTTTTGTACCGATTGATAAAAATATTTTGTAGTTCTCAAGCTGACTCAAAATCAACCTCATTAAGTTTTGGATTGATTATACCATTTCACCATATTATTTAATTTTTCATTACCCAAGATTTGGTGTTTAATAAAAATGTTACGTTTCTGGAAATCACACTTCCATCTAAAATTCAATGATCTCATGTTTTCAGAGAAGAAAAAACTTTTACATCTATTTGGTAGGATACCACGAAAAACCTATAAGCTAACTAATGAAACCTATCCTTACAATCTTTATGATCATAAACATTACCTGAAAATAATAAATTATTAAAAAGAGTTTGTATTCGCAATAATTATGTATCTGATAAACTGAGAAACTTTATCCTTTTCAAAACTATGAACCATCAAATTTGAAGTCTATCGAATCTGTTCTTTCAGACTAACATTATTAGAGTTATTTTTCACTTTCTTTAACTGATTCTTTTCAGCTGAATCATCTCCCCTAACCAGATTAAATAATATCTCAAAATATTACGTATATAAGAGGCTTGGATCCTTTCACGCTCAATTGTATGTAATGTTGTGTGTGTGAAATAAATTGAAATTGAAAAAAAATTGCGAAAATAATTGACCAGTCAATAAAAAATAACAGCAATAAAATGTGATGATAATTAAGCTACTGCAGTAGCCTAACTGAAATCTTGTAACTTTATCTCATAGGATTAGTTGTATAAAATTGTGGGAAAATAGTAATGCAAAATTCAGCCAAACTTGAAAAATATCAAGGACTTGTATGTTTTACACTCTATTTTTCACATCTAGTATACTATTATTATCTTACTTGCTCAATCATAAAGTAACCTTTTTCAACTGATTTGGTTGTGCCATGAAGAATTCTATTTTTCCATTGTCCTTATTATAAAAGTGAAATCTTCTGATTAAGAGCAAGTAATTGTTCCTTGAGAATAATAAAATGACTAGTTTCTCATGAGATGAAATGCAACATTGATAGAGCACATGATTATGAGAAGGGAGATGGTGTATGTGGATGAGAGGGTGTGTGAGTGAGTGAGAAAGAGCACAGCAAACATTTGAGACTGCAGCACTGACAAGTGAAGCAGCAGACAACCTACTTCTTTGCTTGAACGCACAATATTAACTTTTAATGATTGTTCGATCAATATTAATATTTACATATTTACGAAGAATAATATTGGACAGACCGTGTTGATCAAAGATAAATTGTTTGCCTGCCATTCTCTGTTTGCTTCTAGAACTTGACGTTGCTTCTGTTAAAGAAAGGACTGTCGCACACTGGAAACTTTTTCAGGCATCTGTTTCAGATAGTAAGAGCTTTCAAATAAGAAAAATCCGTAACATAACAAGTGTGCCTCAACCCTAAGCAACCTGTGTGATAGCACTCATTATTTTTTATTTGTAGGCTGTATTATTGTATGCATAGGTGCGAGCTAACTGAAATCGTTTCACTTCAATAAATCTTCCTTCTAATTGTCATTGATAATGGCAGAGTCACAGTAACCTTGAGATTCGAGCCAATCCTGTAGCTCTCAGTTGTAGAGTGCATTGTTGGTGTTAGTTTGCAGGCGTCGTGTTTGAATAATAGATGATTATTGATGAATGATGACGTATCAGCTACGAATTAGTTACCTTTTTCATGTTTCATTACAGTACGTTTCGATCCAAATTTTTTGAAAAGGTTTGTTGAATTCCAAAAGAAAAGTTCAATTTTATTTGTTAATTTCAAAAATGAAATGCTCAGTTTTAAACACTACTATCAACATATACACTATACAACATCTACCAAAAATGGATTCGAAAAGATTTCATCATTATTCTATTTGTTCATTTCAGAAATCCATTGCTCAATATTCAGGTACCACATCACAACTTAAAACACATTCATCACAAGAATGAGTCGCTTCTGGTGTATGATCAATTCAGTTTCTCGAATGTAGATCCTTAGAATTTCATAGGTAGCAAAAAGTAAGAAAAATCTTGTTTGTAACCTAATTGTATTTAATTATTAAAAAAATATTTTTAGTTATTATTTAATTTTAGTAGTTGTAAGACAATTATTTATTTTAGTAGTTTAAGACAATTCATTTAGAACCTTGTACATAGCTCATAAAATTTGTATAATAATTATTCAATCAGAGTAAACAAGAAGGGCCTAAGTAACATCAACTACTTTTTGTGATGAATGAAGAGATACTGTGGCTATGTTGCTAGGTAACTAGGCTGATATTTTTATCCCGAAAAAATCTCCACATCAAAAGAAAGTATATTTTTCTATACATGACGTGGTAATTTTTCCAGAATTAAATTAGCAGATCAGTTACCTAACATCAGTTCATCTTTATTCATCTCGAGATGATAATGTGACTTAAAGGTCCTTCTAGCATATTATGCTGATTCAATTATGAAAAGACAACTAATACAGAACTCCCCCTATTCACAGTCTTCATAGAGGGATTCCTGTTAGGTTAGTCAAGACAAGACAAGTCACGTTTAGTCACAGTAATTCACATAGCTGCTTATGAAACAGCACACACCGATGTAATGACTAATCGGTGTGTGTTGCTTCATAAGCAACTATGTGAAGTACTGTGACTAAACGTGACTAATCTCGTCTTGTCTTGTCTTGACTAACCGGTGTACGCCTAGCCTTATACTTTTTTATTTTTGCAATGATTGTACGTTACGAGGAATAATAAAATATTTGAATTTCACAAATATCAAATGCTCGGTTTTAAACACCTCTTCATAGAGCATCAATAAAAATGGATGCTATTAGAGTAATTATTTTATTTATACAATCATTTACAAATTCATTGCTCAATATTGAAGTTGCTGTATATCACAACTTACAAACACCACCATCTTGCATACAGCGAGCTGGCTTATTTGGGGAGGCCACGCTTCGTCTTTGGCTGGGTACGACGCAGCGACGAAACAGGATCTATCTCATGTTTGTTCACCTTATCTTCAGAAAACAAGTACAAAGTCCTTTGCATCCTACTTTATCTAGCAGCACTCCCTCGTACGTAGAAAGCTGTCGGCTAGATTGTCGCAGCCATGCTCTTTATCCGAACCTCCTGCTCGTTCTTGAAAATTGTGCTCCATGGTTCGATTCCCGTCTCGGCTTAGAATATTATCTTTTATCACCTCATTACTCAGCGTGTGGCATCATCTGTAATCTCAAAAAGATATCAATTTACATAAATTATGTTCTGGGGCGTGTTTCATGGAATTGAAGTCCTGTAAAACGAGAAAAAGGCAGAACATGAGTCTGAAAACCGCAGACAATTTTATCTATAAGATATTATCCTCTCAAAAAATTCTCCAAAAAAGAATTCGTCACCCGTCCCCTACCCCCGACCCTATTGAAAACGCTGGTGTGGAAACTAAAATTTGTGTACCAAAGAAAAAATCCAAAAAAATTTTATAAGCTTTCAGTAAGAAAATGTTTTGATATAGCCTAAATAAGAAACCCGTCTCCCTCTGCAATATACATTTATACATACAATATAATAATTATGTGTAGCCAACCCAAACAAAAATGAAAACTCTGTTCTGGAAGCCATTGACATTGAAGAAAAAATTTGGAAGAAATTTTGGGGGAGGGCGAGGACGCTCAATCTCACCCACTTAAAATCACGAATTAGAAATATGCTAAACTTTCAGGAATCATACTCAGTGTTTGAGCTAACAAGTTTTTATGAACTTCCTAAATTATTGAGCGCCCTCGCCCTCCCCCAAAATTTCTTCCAAATTTTTTCTTCAATGTAAATGGCTTCCAGAACAGAGTTTTCATTTTTGTTTGGGTTGGCTACACATAATTATTATATTGTATGTATAAATGTATATTGCAGAGGGAGACGGGTTTCTTATTTAGGCTATATCAAAACATTTTCTTACTGAAAGCTTATAAAATTTTTTTGGATTTTTTCTTTGGTACACAAATTTTAGTTTCCACACCAGCGTTTTCAATAGGGTCGGGGTAGGGGACGGGTGACGAATTCTTTTTTGGAGAATTTTTTGAGAGGATATCAGTTTTTTTTTTTAATCACCTTCTTGTTATAGAGGTATAACACTGCAAACACAATGGATGGGGAGAGAGTTAATTTTTTTTAAACAGTGAAATGCTATGTTATTTGATAAAAGATATTTTATCCTCACTATTTGGGTGCTACAAAATTATTCTAGCTATAAGTGAGCCAGTTATGGTTAATACTGAATGAACAAACAAGACGTTGTGACTGTGTCTGTTGCATCACACCTTATCATTTACTATCCAGACTTTAACGACATATCATTGTAGCAACATTAATTCATGTATAAGCAGTTATCCACAAAGTTTGTTAAATAAGATTGAGATTTTGAATTTAGATTGAAATTTTAACCCATTACGATAGGTCACATGACCACTTTTGATGAAAAAATATTTTGTAATCGAAAAATGAAATCCTTGTAAAAATTTGCCCAACACCATTATTATACATTCCAGGAACAAAATTCTCAAATTTTCCCCATTAATGATTCTAAAATGAACGATTCAATTTTTCTATTTCCTGTCAGAGTTTTATTTCTTTTAATTGCTGAAATTGTTGAATTGACGCGACATTTACATTCTTTAAAACTTCAAATTCCAAATATTGCAACTTTAATTATTATTCGGGCAGAGCTACAGAGCTTAATCGGACATTGAATGATTTGAAATTTTAAATATGAATAGACTTCTACTAATCTACTTGAAGGCCTATATCTTCCAAACTATTAGGCCCTCAATGACCAATTAATTCTCAAATTGAAGGTATTTTAATATACTTTAAGAAATATGTTGGATGTCATATATGAGAAAGTGATACTTCATGGTCAAAATTCAAAAAACAAATGAAAAATTACGATAATTCAATGAACTTTGAAGAGCTGTATTTCGCAAACGGTTGAGCCTACAATAACAAATTTGGTCTTAAATTGTAGGTAATTGAATCAGCTTCCAAAATTATGTTGAATGTTCTGTATGGAAAAATGATTCTTCATGGTCATAATTGAAGAAATGTAGGAAAAGTGGAAAAATTCAACAATTTGATAAACTAATTGGCCTACATCTCGCAAACTATTGGGTCTACAATACTCTATTTGGTCTCAAATTGTAGATTCTTAAATTATCTTTCAAAACTTTGCTGAAAGTCACATTCGAAAAAGTGATGCTTCACGGTCAAAATTGACCAAATGTAAAAACAAGTGAAAAATTACGATAATTTGTTGAACTTTGAAGAGCTGTATTTCGCAAACGGTTGGGCCTACAATAACTAATCAGGTATCAAATTGTAGGTATTTAAATTTACTTTCAACCCTATGTTGAATGTCCTATATGAAAAAATGATTCTTCAGGGTCAAAATTGCGAAAAATTGAAAAAAAGGGTAAATTCTCGTTAATTTTAGCCAAACATAAAAAAGTGCAAAATTCCGCCATTTTGTACGATTTTTGGAGATGAACCGGTAGTTTGCCTAGGTCTAAAACTTGGATTTAGCATCCCAGGACTACCATAAACATTACTAAAAAAAAAAACCGACTATCCCATTTCATACAAGGTAGACCCTATTTTTGATGACAATTTTACTGGGCTATTATTGAAAAGGTCGAATTTGGCGGTGGCAACAGTGTGAAACTTTTAGTTTTTAACCGCTAGGATCGCGACATTTACATCAGGGCCACCTAGGAACATGGTCTAGCTAGACACTGAACGTGCAGCTGACGTCATCACATCGTGTCCATAACAACTCATGTTTACAACTCATCCCTGCATTAAAATTGGAATTCGTGTTTGGTTTTTCTCGTCTCGAGTTTATTTCAACTGCACAATTACCTTTTGGTGGGTAAGTAGGTCTATTTATTTATTTTTAAATAATAAAAATTTAAATATTCAAACTTGGTTGTGATCAGTGGCTGTTTATGAACAGTATAGTGGAGTGGTAGGCCTCTTAGCCGTGACGTCACATTTCGAGTGTCTAGGCCATGTTCCTGGGTGGCCCTGTTTACATTCGATAAAAAGCTTCAACTTCAGAACAAAACTTGCAACGTCAATTTTTACTCGGACAGAGCTACAGAGCTTAATCGGGCATTAAATGATTTGAAATTTTAAATGTAAATAGTTTAAACCTGTCTTCAATCGCTTTTGGTAGTCCGAAATCTCAATTCATTACAGATTTTTCACATAAAGTGCTCAAAGTTGAAAAAAATTGAAAAATCCCAAAATTAGTAAAATGACAAAATACCCGTATATAGTATCTTTGCGAATTTATATCGTAGAAAGTTCGTTCTGATCTTAAATGAAAGCGCTCAAAAATCTAAGAAAATAATGTCATTACAACATTTTAAAATTTTCACTACCTTCCGCGTAAATTGAGATGGCGGCATGCGAACATCAAAGGGAAGTTCGTTACAGAATATATAGTGGTCCCGGTCTTTCATTCGTATCACGGGGGGGACGGGTGGTGGAACGACCGTTCCACTAGATCTCTGCTAAACCTAAAACTTATATGTACATCATTAACAAAAAAGGTTAAGTATAGAAAACTGATTCCAATAATTTTGTAATTAAAATTCCATATTTTTGTAGTGTATTTTACAATAGACGAATTGCAGGAATGAATTTAGTATCAGAATACTACAATACTAAATCTTTGATATTTTCAGTATCAGAAAAGTATCTCACTAATTTTGTAATTAAAATCTCTAATATTATTATTATTCTTGACCTTATAATAGCTTAGTTAAAAAATCGAATTTAATGTTTTTGTTTTAAATTAGGCCTATTTGTTATCTTAGAATGTTTATAATATTTATAACACTTATAATTAATATTCATTACTAGAAGAGTGTTTGTTGTATGATCCCAATTTTTTCAACTTTTTCCTATCATTCGACACAAACTCATTCTTTCGAATTATTGAGGAGTATCATAGTTTAGTTTCAAATAAATTGATTGAGAAATGAATTAATTCGACAGAAATCATTCGATCAAGGAGTAAAATAGTTGGTTTCTTTTGATTAGATGTCAGCGTTCTATAGAATTAATAGTTGGCTATTCTAGAATAGCAAGGGTCAAGATTCCTAATAAAAGCCGTAAACTAAGTTGTAGCCGATGTTACTACAAGTTGACCAGGCAGGCTGCTTCGATTGAAAGTGCACTGATACACAAAACTGTTGGGTCACAAGCCCTTTTCGAGCTTAGCCGGCCCTTATTGCTAGGGCTCAGCACAGACAAACAACCCCTTTGTCACGGGACCTCTGACCCTTGATCCGGGATCAATCATCATCACGCAATACAATCGCCCCCCCCCCCCACCGCATACCAATCAATTTCATCCCCCTCCCTTCCTCGCCTCCTAACAACTAAAACCACCCGCGCCTACACATCATCATCATCATTATCGTCATCATCGCTGTAGGCCCAATACACACTTGTATCAATTTCCTACTTCCTCTACCACAGTGCAGCACAAGCAAGACAATTTCGTTTATGAAATAAAATGTCAAATAACTTACAGTAATATAATAAAATAACTAACAAATTGAATGATTGAATTGTTTTTGTTACAACCAGTTACAAATGTTACATCATAACTGATAATTATTATCACTTAATAGTACATTTGAGCAAAGTTTAAAGAATTATAGTGATTCAAAAAAAGTTTTAATTTTTTTTTCATTCATTAATACGGTAAAAGCTGTTGAAAATATTATAAATAAAATTATCAACTTTGATAAACACTTGAAAAAAATATATTATGCTGTTGTGCAGTATTGCTGTTGTATTGTTTCCCTAAGTTGGATAGATCTGTTTGGGGATTTATAATAAGCTGAAAATTTCAAATCACTTTCCATCATGTCTTCGAATAAGTATTGAACTAGAGTTAGATGAAATTAACTAAAATGAGTAACAGCGAGGTGGCTCAGCATAGTGGACTGGAGAGTCGCTGCGGCGTCTGCTGTAGCAGTGTCTGTCATTGGTTCGATTCCTAATACCGTCTGGAATTTTCTTTGAATTTTTTACCTCATCAACTTCCAAGTCATAGGGTTATGAGTATTGAGATAGAGTATAGGCTCTATAGAATCTCTCCCTAGAGATTATTGTATGGTCATCATCAGCAACAATAGAGTTATATAGTTATATAGAGTTTATTGTAATCCAACAATAAACGTTTTTACCGAAAATCAATTATTGTGAAATTATACTTCATAATAAATTCAAATTATAATATTACTATAATTTAATGAAGTGAATAATTTAGAAATACGTTTTTATACGAGTGTTAAGGGGAGATTGAATTTTGGCAAATCTATTTTATTGATGAAGTTTCAAGATAATAAGCAGCTTCGACCACCATAGAAACCAAAAGTAGGTGTTCTCTAACATTGTATTTAAGTAGCTGACACTCTATTAAAATAAGCGTAGTATAGTTATTTGGTCATCGCCGGGTATATTTCCTATACCACGCTTCGCCACGGGACAGACTAATGAATTGTGAACGTGAGTATTTTTGCAATGTACGTTATATTATCCAAGTCCCTGATATTCTCATATTATCTAATTAATGTTCTAGTCTAGGATCATGCGTTCAGGTTCAGTCTATTTCCAACAAACAGCCATCACTTCAAATGTAATCACTCACAAATTCAACGTGATTGTGCGAATGTCGTCGGATTAGTGACAGCAGTCGATCGGCACTGAAGCGCGTTGTCCAATTTCCGATCGACTTGAAAGGCCGAAGATGGACAAGCAATAAAAGAAATGTTCAATTGTGTTTCGCATGGACGCGAATGCGACTGTTTGCTAAGGGCAAACAAGACTACTCTCAATTACACAATCATATAGGATGTAGCGGGTTATATGAGATCCGTTCCCCTATTTCGGCCACTTTTTCACTATCTCTTCATTCCAATTTTTTGAGACTTTTTTGGGGCCAAGTTTCAAAATGAGTGAATCCGATTTTATTGAAGCATCCCTTTCATGAATGATGCCTTTCAGTGTTTAAACAGTTCAAAAGGTTTTGATATAGTGGTATGAAAGACAATATATTACATATGATATACCATTAATGGTATTGTCGTTAGTGGTATGGACTATCTGGAGTATATGGTGTGGGCTAGGCTAGGGTATGGACCGTGGTGGTATGGACTATCGACTGGTATGAAGTATGGTATGGAGTATATGGTGTGGGCTAGGCTAGGGTATGGACCGTAGTATGGACTGTGGTATGGACTATAGTCTTTATCTAAACCTCATCAGGAAGTGAATGTCATGTTGTAAATTATTTATAACTTGTAATTACTCAGAAATTTTATGCATTCTCTAACCCGTGTAACAACGGATTTTGAAGATATATAATTGATAGTTTTATATTACTGTACTAGGAATCAATCTGTAATAATTTTTCATTAATTTTTAAATGATAGAGCTAACCTCCATCAAGAGAAAGAGCTATGCTAACAAAAAATAATCTGTGAGACTTGGGGCCGCTTTCCCCAACGCTGCTTAGGCTAGGCGTACACCGGTTAGTCAAGACAATACAAGACGAGATTAGTCGCGTTTAGTCACAGTACTTCACATAGTTGCTTATGAAGCAACACACACCGATTAGTCATTGCATCGGTGTGTGCTGCTTCATAAGCAGCCATGTGAATTACTGTGACTAAATGTGACTAATGTCGTCTTGTCTTGTCTTGACTAACCGGTGTTCGCCTAGCCTAAGTTATACATCTAGCCTCATTCGGAGAATAGAAAAAGTATAGAAAAAAATTGTAGCATCAGCAGTTGCGCTTAAGCAGCGTTGGGGAAAGCGGCCCTAATTCCAATTCCATAAACTGGCATATTTTTCGAATTTCCATCTATGCCCACCTGAAGCGTAGTAGTAATTCCATTATGAACCTAATTCATGAAGGTTCTAGTGGAAACCATCATTATTAAATATATCATCAGATCAGATAACCCATATTTTAGGCAGAAACACTAAAATAATGTTCTAATACTACATGATTTATCATATCTATATGCACCTTGATGATGAGCCAGGAGACGGAAGATATTCTGTGTATTAAAAGTAGAAATGATGAAAGAGAGAGCACAGCAAGAGCATATGTGAGTTACAGAGAGGGAGAAAGAGAGGAAGCGACAATATTATATTGTGTATATGAAGTTGAGATGATGTGAGGAGGAAGAGAGATCACATGAATGAGTGAGAGTGAGAGTGAAGTGAGAGATAGTCTAGAGACCACAGACTTGTCTCTAGAGAGTGTCCGATATAGTGTTGAGTTGCTAAAGTGTATGATTGTGAGATGAGGGGGTTACTCTTCAAGAAGAAAGAGAAAGAGAGAGTGAGAGTGATTGAGAGTGAGAGCGAGTGGTTTGGGGTTTCGCTGTGAGGTAATTAATTCATCTGCCTACGACCAGATTGTACAGCATCGTCCCTAGGGATGCATTCGTCCCTGCTGGCACTCCTCCCCCCTACCACCCTCCCCCCCCCCGGGGTACTTATCAATGGCAAAACGTGCGATCACTTCCGATTGCGATCCGGTTGACGATCGCTCGCCGCCGCCCGCCGCTTGTCGCCGCATCGTTTATTAAACTCCATTACTGCGGTTCAAATTAAATCCGATTCCCCCTCCCCGCCACCGAAACATCGTCCATTCATTCGTTCAAATTAAAAGCCCAATCCTGAAAATAGATTTCCGTCGATTCCCCCCTCACCAACAGCGTAAGCAACGTTACTCTCCCGCAAATAAAATCGCTTCCATCCCCATGGGACATGATTTGGTGGGCCGATTATTTCGGGGGTTTTCGGCTGGAGGTATTTGCTCGTTACTACTATCGAAACCCCTCATTGCAACAATTCACCTAACCTCTCCCTCCCCCTACCCCCACCGTTATTTGAACGGTTTTTAAATCCGCGCTGCCACACCCATCGAACATAATTGTACCTCGGTAGCAGTATTTGTTGGTGTAGTTGTTGTCGTCCTGTTCGTTTAAAAATCACCCGTGCGAGAGGCGTAAATAAAAACAACAAGTTTATCCCGGTTTTTTCGGATCTTTCTCATCAACACACGTTTATCGGTGGTCGTTCATAAACTTGTGCCTGTCGCCCACCAATCACAATTAACCAATGCTGCATGCAACAGATTGCTATCATTTGGTACGATGTTGTACATTCATGAAAGATCGTTGGACTATTATTTTTATCAACTATTTCTGGAGGCACCGAGTGGGTGGACGTATACAAGTAACGTGGATTTGTTTGGACCTTTAAAATTATTCACTTGAAATATTTTGGACAGAGATCAGTCAAATAGATTCAAGTAAGTTTATCGATTTGATGATACTTAATGATGGATTCAGAAATATTGTGAGAAATGCATCAATGATAAAAAAAATGATATAAAAAAATATTGTGGAAAATGCATCAATCCGTAGATGAGAATGTTTAAATCTAAATTAAACATCTTTTTCGATGTTGAAATCGAATGATGGATTGATTATTAATTATTAGTATTATGTAAAATTGACTCTCAATACCGAATATTACTTGATTTTAATAACATATAAATGTGTTCCAGAATACAGTTACTAGAATAGGTCATGGAACCAATCTCAAAGATAATACTAAGAAACATAACAATGTTGAAAATAAATACATGTCTGCTGCACATCAATTTAAAAACACTTTTAAATTATGTATCGATAACGAAAGCAAAATTGAGAAAAATAATAATTATATTCAGAGATCTTCTTCCAAAAATTTCGAGCAATAAACTTCTTATCTCAGTTACAAGATTACTGCGTTGAGCGTAGAATGAAAACCGGAGTGCTGAAGGCTTATTTTAGGAGGCATCGCGCTCGTCATAAGTTATATTTGTTGTAAAATAGATGACACATTACAAAGCAGAAGAGGAAAACTTTATTTGACATCACTGCTAAGTAGAGTATACACACTTGGCGAGCGATATGAATAGGTGTGAAATATGTTTGCAAAGACAATATTCTGTACAAATATTATTTTAATTTGAACGCTTGTTCTCGGGTTTTGTTTAGTGGTGGATTTATTTGAAATTTCAATTTACGCACACAAATAATAACTTTGCACACACCAGGGCTTTGTAGATGCGATATAAACAAACAGCCGAAACAAAATAGACTTGCTCTTGTATGCCTGTGGATAATGTTATTATCATGAGTGTTGAAGTGACAAATATTTGTCCTCTTCTTACTTCATTAATTGTTACTGTTTTCATTGTTAGAGAGATGTTTTCTCTATGCTTTGTGTTTGTTTGAGTGCGGTGTCAGAAGTATATATTTGCTTAATGATATGCTCCAATATTTACTTCGGATAAATTGTTAGTTGAATAAACGAATGTGTACCTGTGAAAACTATCAGGTACCGGTGAGTTGTTTGTTTCTGTAAACAAAAGTAAGTAGCACTTTGCATTTAGCTGAATGTTTGTGTGAAGTAGCATTCCGTTGAGATCGTCACCAAAGTAATTTTCATCTTCTCAATCTCGATGCAATGCACTTGTAACAGTAATAACCACCAATTATTACTAATCAGTAATCACTAATTAGCACTATTAGGCTAGGCGCACACCGGTTAGCCAAGACAAGACAAGACGAGATTAGTCACATAGTTGCTCATGAAGCAGCACACACTGATGCAATTACTAATCGGTGTGTGTTGCTTCATAAACACCTATGTGAAGTACTGTGACTAAACATGACTTATCTCGTTTTGTCTTGTCTTGACTAACCGGTGTATGCCTAGCCTTACAGTAATCAATAGTCTATTATTATATCATTAATATCATAGAGAACAGATTAGAACTAGATTTAGAATTAGACTAGAGAGTATCGCTTCTCTATGGTAATATTAAACAAACAAGCAAATAGAATATTTGGAAAGACAAGCAGGCATTAAATCCAGAAAGTAGAGTACACGCCAGCATCACGTTAAAGTTAATCTACTACGTTTTAGCAAAGACGATAGGAAACTATTACGTATTTAATACTTTAATATTTAATACGATTTATATATTAATAATATTTAATACGATATTTTAATATTTAATACTTACGATAAGTATTCTAATTGTCTTTGGTTTTAGTAAGCCAGCTACTCTATAGCCTACTGTAAGTTGCTGATTATGGTAACCCGACTCAACTGTGGAAAGATTGCCTAAGCTCCGTGAGAACGATCAAGCTAGTTCCCAGACAAGATAACTTATATGCATCTTGAAGTGCTGCACTATCCCATGGGACGCAGTATAACAAGTGCGTGAATCAATTATCATAGTAGATGGACTGGGCAATGCTCTTCCCCAATTATTATTCGCTGCGAACGTTTGACTCAAGTGGTTGCTGCTTCAAGTGAATGCGGTGATTTGAAGTGATCAAAGTGATCACTGATAGATCCCCATGTCAGCGTCCCCACTCAAAAAAGTCATCCCCAAGTTTTGGACTTCACCGCTGAGAGTAGACCGCGGGTCGATTGGAGCCCCTGGGAGGTAACACACGACCGGCACCTGCTAAACTAAAAGGGTGGGAGGCTTTTTAGCACTCAACTGCTCTGTGGGAAGCATTCATTGTACTCAGGTCGATAAAAATTCAAAACTTCACTTCAGTGAAACAATAATGTGGTCAACTCTAGTTCCTATAAGATTTGATGGAAGTAGATTGAGGAAACGTGACCCTTATTAAAATGACATTTTTGGTATGCTCTGTTTAATAGAGAAATAAAGTTTATTATTTTACATTTCATTGTATTTTGCTTCAATTACCGTTTTCCACCTCATAGTGAGTTATTCCATAGACAAGAAAGGCATAAACATTTAGTCATAACTTATACATAACACTGTGTTCAAAAGTAAAAAATAGTAAATAAAATTTCCTTCGGTTAAAAAATACATTGTGCTTCATCTCTTTGTAATCTGTTATGTCGTGTCTACTTACACATTGCGAGTTCACTATGTTTATTTCTGGTGTTTCAGATATGGGACCGTTCATTTATTATTATAAAATAGTATTATGGGTGGTAAGATGTGATATGAGTGGCTAAATAATCTAGATCTAGATAATTACTAATTGACAAAAATATTTGAATATGTGCCACAATTTTGTATGAATTGAAATAATTACATAATATGCGTGAATTTTATGTTATACAATTTGTTTATATTTCAGTCATTCGCAATAGGTTTATTTTACTGAATTGATTTGTATTATCTATTTTTTGTGTGCCTAAACACTTTAAAAAAATGAAACGTAACTTATTACTCGTAGTCATGAATTTAACCGAGTCTGCAAATCAAGCTTGCACTCGAATTAATAATTAATTATATTGAAGTCTTATAGCTCGTTATGAACTATACAACTTAATTCAAGAAACAAAAGGATTCAGTTGCTCTCCAATTAAACTTTTGATTGTTGAATGCGCTGTTGCTACTTTGCTCTCAATTTGAAAGTCTCAAAACGAAAAGAATGAAATTCATCAACACTTCAATACGTTATCTATCAATGACAAAGGATAAAGGATACAGCTAAAATAATCTACATTCTATCTAATTTATTAGATCATCAATAAAATGATAGGTAACTGAAACATTAGAGACACATATAGGCCTATTAAATCAAAACGACCATCTCTGGACAGAACATTGTGAAGAGCTGCCAATCATTCAAATAAGACAGTATTAATCCCTAAAAATACAAAGAAATATCAATTTACAACAATTAGCCTACCGTATTACAGTAGCTCTTGCATGTTAAAAAGTATGGCGAAAGGTTTCTTTCTGAAATCACGAAGTAGAAAGGAATCCTTTCTTCTCTATGGAGAAATTACATAGAATAACAGAATGAATATTCTATCTGGAACAAGAGATCGAAATAAAAATAAAAATTATATATCGTACACTTCAGCTTATATTACAATAGCTTGAAATCCTATCGCTATATAGGCTAATAATTATGTAAGAACTGCGGAGAAAGCTGAAACTAAAGCAAACCACTAAGAAAAGTAGGAGTGGTAATGCTAATGATGTAAAACGCCTACCAATATTCAAAGAGCCGTTTTATTGGTCAATGAGTTGAAAGACGCCATTTCATGATTTCGGCCAATTAGAGGCTAGCAGTTCGCAAACGTCACTTGGATTGTCAGATGCCATTTCTGTTTTCGTACAGGTGGCTCCTGATTGGTTAAAATCGTAAAATGGCGACTGTTCAGCTCATTGGCCAATCAGACAGCTGTTTGAATGTTTGAATTTTTGTAGGCGTTCTACGTCATCAGCATTGCCACTCCTACTTTTTATCTTCGTGATAGGAGTTAGTTACAGCTTTCACCCAGTGGACTGGAAAAATAATATATAACGAATGACAGATAATGAGATTCCAAAAGCTGTTATTCAATTATCAGTAATTGTCAGTAGCTGTCAATGATTATCAGTTAACTGTCTGTTATTCAATTATGAAGAAGCTGTTATTCAATCATCAGTAATTGTCAGTATTTATCAATTGTTATCAATTAATTGTCAGCAAGAGTAGAAAATATTATCATACCTCTGAAAAACATAAGTAGGGTAAATACAATTATATCCCTGAAGATAGAATTGGTTAAAGCAAGCAAGTTCATACATACTTCGACACCGGAAAAGGTGGATACACCTAATCCTGGGTTAAATAAGAAGTTATTAAGCTTATAAAAAATGAAACAATTCCTCATTTTCTCAATCATACACTCACATACACTCTTTATCATCATCATGTTTGGAACCAAGGTAAATAATAGAATATACTTTATCCTCTATAAAGTATAAAAGAGACATTCAATATACTGTGACTAGAACTACGGTAAGAACATTTTTTCTTTATCGTATGGTTTTTATTGGTGGGGAGACCTTTACGGGTAAGTTCCACCTTGCCTCATTGCACAATTTTTCGTGTCTTTTTTCTGTCGGTCGTCCATCCGAGAGCGGTCTTGAATGTTTGTTACTTAACCACATGATTACTTAGAATATGAACATAATATGTAACTATAGCAATTACCATAAATATAACCAAGAAGATATTATAACACATTACGTTTAAAGTATTATAATATAGTAGAAAAAAAAAGATAGAGACAGGGTGAAAAGAGAGGAAGATAGACTGCAGAGGGAGTGAGAGAGAGTGAGAGAGAGAAAACGAATGAGTAGAGTCTTTGAATCTACAGCTTCCCTGTACTACCCTGGAGCATCATCCCCACCTCATCCTTCTCCTGCTCCTCCACAAACCCCCCTCCATCAACCCCTAAACACCCTCCAACCCCACCACCACCCCCGACCAGACCAACGGCACAGATTTAAAATCAATTACACGCCGATGCCACCCGCGATAATACTATTCTAATTGCAGCCATTTCCTCAGTTTCCCAGGCGCCGCGTGTGCACCCTCCCCCTCCCCCCCCCCACTGTCACGTGACTCTATTTTTGCAATCGGGCCGAGCAATGTTTTCTCAACACGCTTCGCCTGCTGCTCTTTGTTAAGAACTAATAGCAACACTGTGATACGGGCTGTCCGTTGTTTGTACGTCACACGACGCTGCTTTAAATCCCCCCCCCTCCACCATTCACAATCCAAACGAAATTTCAAACGTCACGATTGAAAATCTATTATTGCATTCAACTAGGTAATCTCTTATGAAAACAGTGTGACCTCTACCTGACACACCCCTTAATCACGTCTGCATCACGTGACACGTGAACCAATCCCGGCACCGGTCTAATTCACAAACGTAGCGTAATTGGAACACTAGTTTAATTTGATTGAGATAGTTCATCAGTTGTGGTCCTGAGTGAGTTTTAAAGCAAGAGAGATAATGATTGATTGAACGCCTTTTTAAAGGGTGGAGTTTAGGATTCAGAATCCACTCTACCACACAATGACACAATACTTTACAATTTTTTTATCGTATGGCTTTTTATCGGTGGGGAGACCCTTACGGGTAGGTTCCATCTCGCCTAATATTGCTCAATTTTTTTTGTGTCGGTCACCCATCCGAGAGCGTTCTTGAATGTTTGTTACTTAACCGCATGATTACTTAGCAACCACTTTCACCGAGTGATCACTGATATTACTAATACTTTACAATATGAGTTATGGTCGGAGTCTATCTCTACAATATGAGATAGAAAAGAAAGCATGCAATGCAAAATTGAATTTCAAACGCTACAACTGGAATGATTTCATTCGCCTGATTAATTTCATATTATTGATCTGCTATCAGACTTGAAAACAATCTATTATGTTGAAAACAATTCAAATGCTCCCTTTGAATAGCATCGCTTACATGAAGAGTATGATCGCATATAATGGATATTATAATCTCAATGTAGAATTGAATGCAACTAAAATAAGCCTAAATGGGCTTCTATCAGCCTGATGTGTGATGATATTGATAATGATTTTCGATGATGATACAGTTTGAGTTTGCAGTGGTTTCCGAACCAATATCGAACTGAATGTCGAACTGCTATAATAATAGCAGTAGAATGTAGATAAGGTATAATACTCTAGTAGTGTAATGTAGATAAGAAAATGTTAAGTAGTAAATGCAAAAATATTTCATTGTTCTTACTTACAGAAACACATAAGTTTAATTTTGTACTCGGAAGCTCTTTAGAAAAAAGGTGTTGTATCTGTGAAAGTGAAAATGAGTTTCTCAATCTACGATTATTATATTATAAGATCAATCTAAGATAATTTTACAAGTCTTACTATACCTCCAGATCTGACCTCACTAACTTGTCTGACTGAAATACATAGATTTCTTAATTCATTCAAAATTCCCATAGATTAAATTGTACCAATAATCATGTGAATTGAGCTTTAATCGCAAATTTTTAGTGATTGATCTATGTATGTAGTACCACATTATATTGAATTTAGCCACAGTATAGGATATTCTATTCTATTCTCTCCTATTCTGTGATTTAGCACAGATAGAATGATAGTACCCGTTTTTAATAACTAGTTTCCATTTTTGTATTTCAAATAAACGTTTCTTACAAAATGGTGAAATTGAAATTTGTATCAGTATTAGTAGTATAAATAGGAGAATTCATCGACATCATTCAGGAGTAAGTATGCTCCGGGAGTAAGTACTATCAACCAGACCATACTATGATCCGGGAGTAAGTATGCTCCGGGAGTAAGTACTATCAACCAGACCATACTATGATCCGGGAGTAAGTATGCTCCGGGAGTAAGTACTATCAACCAGACCATACTATGATCCGAGAGTAAGTATGCTCCGGGAGTAAGTACTATCAACCAGACCATACTATCAACCAAACCATACTATCAACCAAAGGAGAATTCATCGACATCATTCCAGGAGTAAGTACTATCAACCAAACCATACTATGATCTGAAACATACTATCAACCAAAGCATACTATCAACCAAAACATACTATGATCTGAAAACCTACCAAAAGATCAAGAAGACAACTTCTATTGATGACAATACGCTATTATCTAACATAAATTATTGGTGAAAACTTGTGCTATCAGTCTATGTTGAACTGTTTAATTGGATGGTGGTGTATGTGATTTTTCTATCCATGTCTTTTGAATGTATAATCAAGTGATTTTATCAAACAATGAATCAATCAATGGATACCAACAAAGCAGCCATGTATAGATAGTGTATATAAACAGTTATGTATATATTGAACAACATTGATTTATGTATAAAGGCATGTATATATTTAAAAACAATGGATGTACAGCTTCAGTAGCCAGTTGAGCATGAAAGGTATAGTGTTACAGTGTCATGGACCAACTACCAATAACAATCCTGAAAGCTCTAATCATTACATTAGCGATTTGGTTAGCTTTGATGCTAATGCTTATTATTGCTTCAAATTATGGATGGGTAGCCCTTCTTCTACCAGTCATTGGCATTTGGATCTGGCCACACCGCCATCACAGGGAATACAGTCTACCAATGACAATCTTGAAATTTCTAGTCAGTATATTAGAGAGTTGGTTAGCTGTGATGATAATGCTCATGATTGTTTCACATATTGATTAATAGTCATCATTCTACTGACTGTCGGAACTGCAGAATAAATTGCACAATGAGGAGCTTGGATGAAACAGAGGAGGAGACGATGACATGAATGCTATAAATAACCAATTTCCAAGAAACAATGATGTTATCAACTATATAAAAGGAGGTCAAGTAGCAGTCAAGCATCATTATCAATCATGATACCACCAGTGTACTATCTCCTTGTGACTGCAGCAGTGAGTGTCAACTCCTTCAAGCTGGATCCCAGTACCGGAGTGGAGAGTTTCTCACATCAAGGAGCATGGACTGGATACTTCAAACATATTTCACATGCAACAGTGTCTGCAGTCATCCGGACAGTTCAACAAGGATCTTGGAGCAATGCGTCAACACATCAAAGACTGGTACATGAACCTGGCTGGTGAACATGATGTGGATAAGGAGCTGTGCCAGCAAGTCCATTGTGCATATGATTTGCGCACATGCCTCCATCCATCCTTTACATCGTCAGAATTCCTTGAAGCCATCATCAATGCTTCAGTTGAGGTGTGTACACTGCACTGTCAAGCTCAACCCGCTCCACCGCTCACTACTACTGCAATTGCGTCTATACCATCTCCAGACACCGTAACAGTGTCCATCAGCAATGGAGCCAGCAAACAGTATTGAAGGATGTGCCTGCGGTGATTGCCACCATGTAAGAAGCACTTGTTGGATTGTGGAACCATTCTTCAAGTTTGGCTACAATAATATTCTGGAACCGTTTGGGACACCAATAAATTTTAAACAGAAAATGGCTGCATGTTTTCCAACAGCATCAGTGTTCAACCTGGACTTTAACAAAGTTATTTTGGAGTTTCCAGTTGGTAGAGGACTATGTGAAATGGCTACCAATCTAGGTGACATGTACCCCTGGGTAAGCCTAGATGTTATGTACTAGAAAACCTGTTTTAGCATACCAATCATTCTGTTTCAATATCATTTATTGTTTATGAAGTGTAAATAAATATCACATGTCTCATCTCTGAAACCATGTGTCGACTACAGTTATTTCATAACCTTGAAACCATAGTTTAGGTTAGGTTACATGATCAAATTGCACAACGCAGTTTGGCTCACAAACAGTGATGATGTCATCACAGAATTCATGGAAAGCAAATTGCACAACAAAGTTTGCCTCACAAAACAGGATAAAACCTGCTCTGCTGGTATAGTTTTAAGTAAATATATAGCTATGAAAGTGTTTGATAGTCATTAGTATGGATAAGTCTGTGATAGCGAGAGAGTTGCACAGACCAGGGCGTAGGAATTTTCCTACAAGGATGGTTACTGTGAAAGGTCTTGATGATCTCTATCAGGCTGACCTTGTCGAGATGATTCCTTATGCTCGTCAGAACAAAGGTTATAGGTACATTATTACAATTATCAATTGTCTTAGTAAGTTTGCTCTTGCTATACCAATAAAGAGCAAGTCGGCTGACAATGTAGTCAAGGCAATGCATCCTATTTTAGCTCAGTATCCAATGAAACATTTGCAGACTGACGATGGTAAAGAGTGGTTCAATTCAAAATTTCAACAACTTGTGCAACAGTACGGTATCAATCATTATTCAACATTTTCAGATAAAAAAGCGTCAATAGTGGAACGTTTCAATAGAACACTTAAACATTTAATGTGGGTCAAATTCACTGAACAAGGAACCTATAGGTGGACAGATATTCTAACCTCACTTGTTAAAGAGTACAATGGCAGAGTACATCGTACAATAGGTATGCGACCGGCTGATGTTGAGAAGGTGCATGAGAAGCTTTTACTTTCCAAACTTGGTAAACAGCGTCAAGAGTATCAGCAGGGCTTGTTGGATAAATCACAGCCTACGTTCTATCCGGGTGCTCATCAGAAAATTGAGCCAGGTGATAAGGTGAGAATCAGCAAGCATAAAATGACGTTTGACAAGGGATACCTACCCAATTGGACAAATGAACTGTTCACGGTAACACGTGTGCGACCCACAGTGCCAGTAACCTATGAGTTGGAAGATTATAGAGGTGAGCCTGTGCAAGGAGGATTCTATGCTGAAGAAATTGTAAAGACAAAAGTGCCAACTGTATTTGAAATTGCCAAGGTATTGAAGAGAAGAGGTAACAAACTGTTGGTGCGCTGGAAAGGATACGATCGCAGTCACGACTCGTGGATTGATAGAGGTGACCTTGTGTGAGTGAGATGAAACAGGTTGTGCAACAGCAAAACAAATTCAAGATAATTGACTTTGATCAAGTGGTGAGAGGTTGTGGCTTGGCAGACCTGGAAATGGACACAAAGAAGCGCCATGGTCCTTTGTTCCCCAACCACATGAGATGCATTATTTGTGGACCATCTGGGTGTGGCAAAACCAATTTACTGTTCAACATGCTGTTTGATTGTAAAGGAATTCACTTTTCAAACATTTACGTTTGGTCAAAGACTACATTTCAGCCAAAGTACAAGTTACTTCGTACAATTATGCAAGGACTGGGTGATGGAATGAGCTATGTCGAGTGTAACACAAGTGAAGAAATACCTGCCCCAAATGAACTGCCAGCCAACTCAATAATTATTTTCGACGATGTGATTTGTGAACAGCAGGAAACCATCAGACAATACTTTAGTGCCGGTCGGCATAGTGATGTTGACATGTTTTATTTGGCACAGACCTACAGCCGCATTCCAAAACAACTTGTGCGTGACAATGCCAACTTTATAATTGTGTTTGAACAGGATGAGCTGAACATGAGACATTTGTATAGAGATCATGTAGGCGCTGACATGACCTTTGATCAGTTCAAGAGCATGTGCAATCAGGTCTGGTCATCAGCTGCGCATGCATTCCTTGTGATTGATCGCTCATCCAAAAAGAATAGAGGGCGCTACAGGAACGGGCTTGACACCTATCTAGTTGAGGTGTAAGCTCACTGGAGCTTCAGTACACTGGTGTACACCAAGCAGGATGGATGTGAATCGTAAGCAGACTGTGGAGGAGATTGCTCCCACCATCAAGGAGATTGCCAAGCTGAAACGTAACATCAAGAGGAAACACAAGGAGCTAACACTTGGAAGGGAAGTGTCAGAGGAGCATCATGCAAAGCGCATAAAACCATTGACTGAACCACTAGTCAACATTGTTGAAGCTCTCAAAAAACCACCACCACCACCACCACCACAGCAACCAGCAGCGGAACCACTGTCAGCAGCACAAGAGCCCCACCCACAACGCCTTGCAGTACCTGTACGCCAACATAAACATCATACACTACCTACACCACCACTAACACCAATACAGCCACGACCTCTGAAACAAGCTCTAAAACAACTGCAACTGCCTGACATTGGAGAGGAGACTCCTACATCCTTTGAAGCATTCGGAGATGATTCACACTTTAGTCCAGCTCCAAGTACATCCGGTGTTGTGAGAAAGTTGTGGAGCAATAAGGATTCACCTTTGAGTGAGGATGATGATGTTCCAGGATGGTCAATGGATGAGGAGGATCAACAAAATGAAAGTGTTCAACAATTGATGGATACTAGCCGAGATGTGGTGGAATCTGAATTTGATCAAACAGAATTGGCTAAAACATCTGTGGGGATCTATGTTAAAGGTTTGATTAGAAAGGAGTTGAGCTTTGATGATACATTTGGACCAAAAGTGATTGACAACAGTTTTCGTTTAGGTAGCAAAATTTTAACCTTTGGAACTAACGGGTTAAAGATTGTGTTGACTGATCCTAACAATGCCAGAAACGAACAGACTTTGATGCTACACAAGGACTTTGTGAACTTATATTTAGGAAAATTCCAAGCACTCCAAAAGTAACGTTGGCCGACAGAAAGGCCTATGTAGACATATTGGAGTTTACCAATGTGTATAGAGATGACTATGCTGCAGGTGGTAAAATTAGAGACTACAACAATATCAAGTACAAGGAACAATACTTCCGCTGTTGAAAAAGGCAAAAAGAAAGGAAAAGGAATCAGTGGAAGAGGACTGGTGGCACCATTCAATATGGTGGCAAACAGTGGTACCAAGATTGAATATGTCTACTACAATGACCCCAATGAGCTTGTAGACAGACTACAACTATTGGATCAATCCAAAGCAGTTGGTAACACTGGTCATGAGAATGAAATCAATTCGATTCTGGAAGAGTTGGTGGAAGGCGGTTACATAGTTGGCAACCCTGCAAACTAGTTGTACTATATAAGCGGATGATGTACTGTCCACTTTGTATTCATCATGAACACATTGGGTAACATTAATGCTCGTCATAGACGGGTGATCAATTTAGCAAATCCTCAAAGCAGCAGAGATGCAATAAATCTTGGTACATGTAGAGATTTGATTGAGGTGTGGTTGCCAAAGAGAAGGGATACAAGTACATTGCAAGTATTTACAAGTCTCAATGACTCAGTACTGACTGATGTGATGGATCCAATCAGTGCCACAGATGGAGTGAACAAGCGATATTTGGAGAAACGGATGGATGAGCATTCTCATGAAGTTGTTGAAAAAGTATTAACAGTTATGGTAACTTTGGTTAAGGAGCGTGCAAACGGTGATACAAGTTTTACAAGTGGACAGGAATGGAAAGATATGGTCTTGAAGCGTATAGGACTTGACAAACCTCCTGAGGGTATAAAAGAGAGTGAGGAGAACAAAGAACACCATTAGATGGCTAGGTGCAAAGGAAAGAAGAGGTACCAGGGAAGGGGAGTGTTGTCGGCACTTGCAAATGCCACTGGAACAATAGTCAACAAAGCAGTTGATATTTTACCAGTTGAACTTCATCTTCCCGGTTACCAATACTGTGGCCCAGGTACAGATCTGGAGAAGCGGTTGGCAAGAGGTGATCCAGGAATCAACAGACTTGATCGGGCCTGCAAGCAGCACGACATTGCCTATTCACAGAATAGTGATACAGCAAGCAGAGCAAAGGCTGACAGGGACTTGGCTGAACGAGCTTGGAGTGTAGCAACATCTCCAGAGGCAGGATTGGCAGAAAGGGCTGCAGCAGTAGCGGTGACCAACATCATGAAGGCTAAAGCAAAGTTTGGAGGAGGAGCAAAACGTCAAGGGAAGAAGAAGAAGGTAGCAGCTGCTTCCAAAAAGGGAAAAGGACTCTACCTGAGACGTCAACAGAAGACGGAAACGGAGCACGCCATCGTCAATGCAAACGGCGACGGTAATTGCTCTTCCAGATCGAGCGCTGACTGATGCAGACCTCTACAAGTATGCGTGTCGTCTGAAGCTGAAACATTTCCGAGGAGTGTTTATGCGGGATGCTCTACCTGCAACAGGACCTTTGAAACGAGAGTGTGGCATCATCAATTTGGACACCAGCAATGGAGCCGGCACACATTGGGTGTGCTATGTGAAGAAGGATGGAGCTGCCATCTACTTTGACGGCTTTGGAAACCTCAGGCCACCACAGGAGTTTATCGACTACATGCACTGTGGTTTGGAGCCAGCAACAAGGATTGAGTACAACTATAATCAGAAGCAAGAAGATCTGTACTCTCATATTTGTGGCCATTTATGTTTGAAATTTTGGTTGATGAAAATAATAAATGAAAATTTGTAATATTGCACAACAAGTTTTAATCATTTCCCCTTTCCAATAGTATAAATAATGGGCAACAAGGCCTATTGCCAGTCATTGTGCAATAGTGCATTGAGCAGGCAAGACCATGATGCTCTGTTTTGGAGGTAATACATCTGTGCTGAAAAGTGACTTTTATCCACCGCTTGATACAAGCAGTGGTGAATGGGAAATTGGACTCATCAGCTTTACAAGCTGCAATTCAATACCCAATGTTGAGATGAACTACAACAACAAATTCTATTATGCTCCAAAAATAACTCATGTGTTTAAGAAGAAGGGTGCAAAAGCTGATGCTGCAGAAGAAGAAGATGATCCATCGCTGAAACATCATGAAATTATAGATGATAGGTCAGCCATACTCAATCAATGGTATAAAGTGCTTCTCAAAGCTAAGCAGACATCGGCTGGTGGAGACATTGATTATGAAGATAACTCTATAA
This sequence comes from Laodelphax striatellus, assembly GCA_017141395.1. NCBI lineage: Eukaryota > Metazoa > Arthropoda > Insecta > Hemiptera > Delphacidae > Laodelphax > Laodelphax striatellus. The sequence goes on along the minus strand of CM029534.1, from coordinate 35,902,473 downwards.
CAGATAGTAGACGGATTGCAAGAGCTACTACTGCAGCACCCCGTTATAAGATACTAGAGTTTGTATCATTGCCAGAAGGCAGTTTTGAATTTCAAACAATTGCCAACCTGCTTACATCAAGGCTACATGATCGCAACATAAAACTTCAGATGGCTGTGGACCCATCAACCTTGAAATGTTCAGTATTGAGCAATGCCAAATTGGATTTCACAAAACCTGAGTCGATTGGAAGTCTGCTGGGATTCAACAACACTAGGATCATAGAGGCTGACACAGAGGCTAAAGGTGATACAGCAGTGCAAATCAGTCGACCCAATGTAATACGTGTAAAGTGCAATGTTGTGAGTGGGTCGTACTCAAATGGTGTCAAGGATCACGTGATCTATGAGTTTTACCCAAATGTTGATCCAGGGTATAAAATAGTTGTGACTGTACAGAATGTAATCTATTTGCCGGTGGATGCCAAGCAGATTGGTAACATTACGTTGGAGGTTGTTGACGAGAACGGACGTCTCATTAATAATAGAGGTGAGGAGATCAATATTACTCTGCATCTGAGACAACGCAAGTGAGATGGTGCTGATATTTGATAAGTGGAATCGTGGACTGGATAATGAGGTGGCATGCGACATGGAGGTAGATCGTCAACCTACAGAAACAGATAAAAGGTCTGCAAGTGCTGCAAACGTCATTCGTCGTTTAGACTCTGTAGAGTTAACATCAAGGAGCATCAACTATTTGAAAAAACGTGGCTGTCACCTACAACAACAACAGCAGCAATAATGGGAGTTTTAGATGTAACAAGGAGTGGGCCCAGATCGGATAACAGCATCATTGGCTATGAGTACCATTCTCATGCTCCATATACTACAAGCTTCAAAGCCAATGATGAAATACGGATACCAATTCAACAACAGGACATTTACACAATCCCATCAGAAAGCTATCTACATGTGGAGTTTAAGGTGACAAATGCAGCTAATGCCGCCTTGGGCGGAAGTCCCTGTGTCTCTGGATTCTTTGCTCACCTTTGGTCAGAGATACGCTATGAGATAAATGGTGTGATAGTAGATAGCATACGCACCCCTGGAATTACCAGCCTGATGAAGAATGCTATGACATTTGATGTCAATGAGAAGAACAGGATGGAACGAGCTGGCTACAAGTTTGATCCAACAGTTGGATTTGCCACTTTTCCTCCCAATGGAGCTGATACAACAATCATGGATGTGCCTCTACGCTACCTGCTGGGCTTTGCCGAAGATTACAAACAGATTCTACTGAATGTGAAACAAGAGCTGGTTTTGAGACGCAGTGCTGACACTACTAATTGTTTGAATGCTGCCGGTAAGGTTGTCATTGAAAAAATTACATGGAGAATACCCTATGTGGAAGTGGCTGATGAAAACAAACTTCGTCTGCTGAAACTTGTACAGAATGATACACCTATAAGTATGACATTCCGGCATTGGGAATTGTACGAGTACCCAACCTTACCTGCTACAAAGAAGCATACATGGACTGTCAAGTCAACAGCTCAACATGAGAAGCCTCGCTACATTGTGATTGGGCTGCAGACAGCGCGATATGGAGTGGCAACTGCTAATTCATCCCAATTTGACAAGTGCAACATGAGAGACATTCGAGTGTTTTTAAACAACAAGTACTATCCGTATGAGAGCATTGACGGTGATGATTGTTGTGTATATGGCATGTATGAAGCTTTCAATGGAGCCTACAATCATGGACATTCCCAATTGGTCAATCCCCTGTTTGAAAAGAGTGCTCTAGAAAATGGCCGAATGATGTTGTATGCTTTTGATTGTTCCCGCCAAAATGAGTCACTTAAAACTGGCAGTATTGATGTGAGAATTGAGTTTGAAGCAACTGAAAACATTCCTGCAGATACACGTGCCTACTGTCTGATGATTCATGATGTGACCAAAGAGTACAAGCCAATGTCGGGTATTGTGCAATCTGCCTAGAGAGTATAAAGGTGGATGACAAGTGTTAGGATAGTCATTCTGGTAAGAAGCATTGGGCGAAGCAGGCATCATGTCCACAGCTAAGAGAGTTTTACAGTTTTTGGATGAGGAAGGAGAGTTGCCTGAAAGTGATGGTGAGGATGTTGTGGGATGCTGCATTGGCTTCTCTACTAAGCATGGGAAGAAGGATGCAGATACTGCTGCTGCTGCTGCTGATGATGAAGATTCTGATGAACACAAATACATGGAAATGTTGCCGAGAAGAGCTGCAGACATTTTTGGACCACTACCACTCTACCTAATGGACTTTCAGGGGTTTGAAGGATTGAACAATGAGTTTATTGTCAAGGAGATGGCTATATTGGAACGTGATGATAGGCATTGTGTGACAACGCATCATTATTTCTTCAAGTCCCCCTACCCAGACATGCTGCTGAAGACAAGTGAGCTGCTTGACAACAATGCTTTACAACGAGCAAAACATGGACTGCGATGGTCTGGCAATGGAGCTGGTCAGAGACATCTACCCTATTCTGAATTGAGACAGATTGTGTGTGGAACAGTTGGAAGATGGCTGCATGAAAACAACAACTCAATCAAGATCTTTGTCTATGGCTATGAGAAGATTACTCTGCTCAACACAATGCTGCAGCTGGATGACAGGGAGAATGTGGAGTATGTGGACCTAAGTTCACCCTATCTTTTCCATGAGAAGCCCAATCTGGATACACTGATGAAGAATGCTACAGGAGTCTACTGCCCAGAACATTTCCTGCTCAACTTTGTGGAGACTTTGAGGATGAAGCTGGCTGGCGACAAAGGAACCCTGGATACTCAACCATTTTGTGCACTGAATGTAGTAAATGTTTTGCACAATTGGATAATGCAAACTTTGTTTAAAGATCAATATTTTTGTCGCAACTTGTTTATGGCAATAAAGAAAGAAATGTAATTATTGTGTCATCATTGACTTATCCCCACCACCACCTCTAGTATTTGAGGAGTTGCTGCTGCTCAGTATAGTTTAGTTTGACATCTACAGTCAAGATGTACTCAAGGTATTTGAGCTCAAGGGTGGTTTGAATTTTTCAAATAAATCCTATTATATTAAGCAAGTGTAAATGCTAACCAATGTAATCTAATAAGAAGAGAAGAAAATGTTAATACATTGAATAAATACTTGAAATATAGTTGTTGTGTTCTTACTTCTTAATATCCTTATTCATTATTACTTAATAATTAATCATAAAATCAAATATTCACTCACTCAGTGGTAGAATCTCATATTCATAAAAGGGGTTTGATGATATATTTGAATGATTATCATGAAAAGGGTGAGATGTAAATTTTAATTATTTAACCAACTACAATATTATTAATCAAATTACAGTCGAAATGAACTTACACTGAAGTTTGGTAGAAGAAGACCACTGGTCCCCAGCGGATAATCAGTTTTTTTTCTTGTTAATGAATCAACAGATTTTTCTCAAAGAATCAAGAGAATGTTCTAGTTGAAATTCACATAAAATCAGATTTTATAGCAAATTCAATCAAATAAGATTCATATTAATCACAAATCATAGATCACAACCAAGTTTTCAGTTTTTGCTAATTTTCAAATGGAATAACATTGTTGTTTGACAAATTTTATCTGTATCATTCATTATAAATGAAATGCAAGCGGTAATGTTTTTAACTCACATGAAAATGATTTCAAAACTCACTGCTAGATGGCAAAAGAATTCATTCCATTGTAACTAACTTGTCTCTTGTTCTCTTTCTTGTTTAATGCAGTCAAAACATGCAAGCCAATGTTCAAATATTCGATTTTATAGAGAAACTCATATTTTTACAGTAGAACGTGTAAAATGTATGATTCGAAAATGTCTATTAGAGAATAATGTTCCATTTTCCAATTGATTGATGTTGATAACTCATTTCTTGGAAAGATGTGACTCACTTCTTGCAGTTGGTTTACTTCTTACAGTTTAAAAAATCTTTCTGCTAAGATTCGTCTATCTGCAAATATGAAAAGACAAAAAATTGGTTGAAATTACATTGTACATGAGATGGAATATTGAAATGAAAATCTCTTTGACTGAGTGTAATAATCAGAATTTTCAACAAAAAGCAGATATTGATCGATTTTTTTTTCAAAAAAGTGTAATTTTCATCATGATATCATAGCATTATAGCATTTAGTTTCAAATAAAATAACATGAATCATATTCATTTTGTTTTTCATCAAAATTTCATTCAAAATAACAACATGGTTTACAGAATGATATAATGTTTTGTTTGTGGTTAGATGTTTTCAGATCATAGGCAAGAGTGCCACACAAATGTTTTGTCAAAATCATTGGATTTTCATCAAATAAATCGATAATGGTCAGAGTACCACACTTTGCATAATCAGTTTTTTTGCCATTAAAATGACAGTTGTTTTTTTTTTAATGAATAAATCATCAAAAAAATGGACAGAGTGCCACACAAATTTTTATCGAATAAATCGATAATGGTCAGAGTACCACACTTTGCATAATCAGTTTTTTTTTTGCCATTAAAATGACAGTTGGTTTTTTTGTTAAATAGATCAACAAAAAAATGGACAGAGTGCCACACCGGATAATCAGTTTTTTTTGTTTTGTTAATGAATCGATAGATTTTTCTCAAAGAATCAAGAGAATGTTCTAGTTGAGCATATTGTCATCAATAGAAGTTGTCTTCTTGATCTTTTGGTAGGTTTTTTCAGATCATAGTATGGTTTGGTTGATAGTATGTTTCAGATCATAGTATGGTTTGGTTGATAGTATGTTTCAGATCATAGTATGGTTTGGTTGATAGTATGCTTTGGTTGATAGTATGTTTCAGCAATATGTATAGATGGCAACACATGTATAAATGTAATCATAACTATTCATAGACTATTTTGAATTTTGTTTTAATAAATTTAAAATACCAACCAATGTAACCAATTTAATCTGATAGAATAAAGAATAATTATTATTTGTTCAATATGTATAGATGGCAACACATGTATAAATGTCATTATAACTATTCATAGACTATTTTGAATTTTTCAAATAAATCCTATTATATTAAGCAAGTGTAAATGCTAACCAATGTAATCTAATAAGAAGAGAGAAGAAAATGTTAATACATTGAATAAATACTTGAAATATAGTTGTTGTGTTCTTACTTCTTAATATCCTTATTCATTATTAGTTAATAATTAATCAGAAAATCAAATATTCACTCACTCAGTGGTAGAATCTCATATTCATAAAAGTGCTTTGATGAAATATTTGAATGATTATCATGAAAAGGGTGAGATGTAAATTTTAATTATTTAACCAACTACAATATTATTAATCAAATTACAGTCAAAATGAACTTACACTGAAGTTTGGTAGAAGAAGACCACTGGCCCCCAATGTATGATTCGAAAATGTCTATTAGAGAATAATGCTCCATTTTTCCAATTGATTGATGTTGATAACTCATTTCTTGGAAAAGATGTGACTCACTTCTTGCAGTTGGTTTACTTCTTACAGTTTAAAAAATCTTTCTGCTAAGATTTGTCTATCTGTGAATATGAAAAGACAAAAAATTGGTTGAAATTACATCGTGCATGAGATGGAATATTGAAATGGAAATCTCTTTTACTGAGTGTAATAATCAGAATTTTCAACAAAAAGCAGATATTGATCGATTTTTTTTTCAAAAAAGTGTAATTTTCATCATGATATCATAGCATTATAGCATTTAGTTTCAAATAAAAATAACATGAATCATATTCATTTTATTTTTCATCAAAATTTCATTCAAAATAACAACGTGGTTTACAGAATGATATAATGTTTTGTTTGTGGTTAGATGTTTTCAGATCACAGGCGAGAGTGCCACACAAATGTTTTGTCAAAATCATTGGATTTTCATCAAATAAATCAATAATGGTCAGAGTACCACACTTTGCATAATCAGTTTTTTTTGCCATTAAAATGACAGTTGGTTTTTTTTGTTGAATAAATCAACAAAAAAATGGATAGAGTGCCACACAAATTTTTATTGAATAAATCGATAATGAATCTCATATTCATAAAAGTGCTTTGATGATATATTTGAATGATTATCATGAAAAGGGTGAGAAGCATATTTTAATTATTTAACCAACTACAATATCATTAATCAAATTACAGTCAAAATGAATTTACACTGAAGTTTGATAGAAGAAGACCATTGGAAGACCCCTCTTTCATTATAAATGAAATGCAAGCGGTACTGTTTTTAACTCGCATGAAAAATGATTTCAAAACTCACCGCTAGATGGCGAAAGAATTCATTCCATTGTAACTTGTTCTCTTTCTGCAGTCGCGCTGTTGTAAAAAGTACAACAGTGATAGTTTTTCTGCTGCACAAAACTATTGAATGTAGTAGGGAACATGACTGAGTCATCTATGCTTTCCGGCACTCTTTCCCCATCACCCTACTGAGTGGCAGTATCAAAAGTAATACAAGATTCGGTCTCAGGCGCCATTTAGTTGCGACAGTGCGTAATATTGTTGTACATTATACAACGCGCGACCGCTCATGTTACTTTATTTTAGTCAATATTATATCTTTATTCTAAGTTTTATTGTTGAAGTTTGCTCTATTGAGTGGGCTTCTGGCAACAAGAGCTCAAATAAGATGATTGTCAAAGGATTTGAATATATATGCATTTATTTAGAGCAGTATAAGGATCTTGAGGAGCAAGCTACCTCTTCTAATGAACTATACCTACTTAAAAAAAGGAACCTGCATGCTATCTGTGCGATAGAACAAAAAACTCATCTGCTTCAATGAATTGAGACAAGTATTCATCTTTTATGTGTAAGAAACATTAAAAAAAAGCTTCAGCTTTAGGTGGGTTCCGAACCACCGGAAAGCGATTTTTGATTTTCATGAATGCATGATATTTAGTGGAAAAATGCCTATATATTTATCCAATATTATTCTAATCTACCTAATAATTATATGAATATTTTTCATCTGAATAATAATGACTATTTTCATTTGAATACTGTGTGAGTTTTCAATCTTATAATTCCTTCATATTGGGTTCTTATTGTGATCAATTTATCTTTTCCAATGGGTTTCACATTCATAAACTAATTCATGGAGATAGAAATAGGAACTTTACAATCAATAAATATGTACAAAGTACAACGCGCGATTGCTCGTGTGATTCAGTAGGGCGCGACTGCCGGAAGATTAAATGAAGTGAATGGGATTGGATGACTTGAATTTATTTATCAAAATCCGAGAATTCCATCATGTACAATATATAATCAAAATAAGTCAGCTTTGGTGTAATGATTTTTCAACCAACTACAATTAATAATCAAACTAAAATAAAAATGAGAATGAAAAATGAATTTACAGTGAAGTTTGGTAGAAGAAATCCACTGGTCCCTCACTATCAAAATAAGTCTTTCTGGATTGTTCTGGATTAGTTTCTATCTGCAAACTTTCTGGATTGAAAATCACCATTTCAAACTTCACTATCACCTATGATGTCAACTTGACCAACACAATCCTCTCTCATCCGAGTCTCAAATAATGTTTCTAACTCGCTATCACAATTTCAACAATAAATAAATGAAAAGAATAATCAATATTTTTTCTCATCAAACACAATGAAAACTGGAATACTAACACGAAAATAATCAAATAATGTTTGTATAAAGCAAATGGATGAATATTCTTGTTCAACTCACGTTTTATGTATGAATCTTTTTCTCCAAGAGATGCTCTCCAACAATGGATTCCACTTGAAAATGATACAGTTATCAGATCTGTCACTCGTCAAAATACAAAATCTGTGAATAGTGGAGTCAGTTGATAGCGCCCCCCCGTTAATAGTGCTATCGAAGTAAGACAGCTTTGATGTGATGATGATGGTAAGAGTTAGCCAAGTTATATACAAGGACTGGAACAAGTTCAGCTATAAAATTGATGCTGGGAATATAAATAGTTATAACAGTTACTACTACTTTTACTAGTTGTAAAATAAGGACACAAGTATTCTTACACAAGGAACAACTTTCTACTTCTGGACTTATTTGTACAGTTGCAATTGAGAGCTCCACTAGAATTTAATTGGAGACTGTTATGATACAACCAGTACAGGAAAGAGAAATGACTTGAAAGTTTGCTAACATTATTATTACTCCTAACAGAACAAGATCTATACAGACTATTATGTAACCAACTAGACTTTGAGCATTTGAGCATTTCACCCTGTCAATATACGACATTCTCTGACACAATAACATGATTCTTTCTGGATTGAAAATCACCATTTCAGACTTCACTATCACCTATGATGTCATGTTTCAGATCATAGTATGGTCTGGTTGATAGTACTTACTCCCGGAGCATACTTACTCCCGGATCATAGTATGGTCTGGTTGATAGTACTTACTCCCGGAGCATACTTACTCCCGGATCATAGTATGGTCTGGTTGATAGTACTTACTCCTGGAATGATGTCGATGAATTCTCCTTTGGTTGATAGTATGGTTTGGTTGATAGTATGGTCTGGTTGATAGTACTTACTCCCGGAGCATACTTACTCTCGGATCATAGTATGGTCTGGTTGATAGTACTTACTCCCGGAGCATACTTACTCCCGGATCATAGTATGGTCTGGTTGATAGTACTTACTCCCGGAGCATACTTACTCCCGGATCATAGTATGGTCTGGTTGATAGTACTTACTCCCGGAGCATACTTACTCCTGAATGATGTCGATGAATTCTCCTATTTATACTACTAGTATTATTTCTGTATAGAACTATTTATATTATTCAGGTTGCAAGAAAATGCATGGATAGGATGGGTAGAGAAAATCATGCTGGTTTATTTCTCTTCCTATTGATGTACATTTTGTTCGTCACATCCTGTTATCGCATTATGGGAGCCGGAGCATCCTTTACGAAGGAGGATGTAGTTAATTAGTGATAGCCTCAGTTCTGCGGTTGGCTGCGAATGTTCTCCTCATCTTAGTTAATGAAAGCTTAGCGAGGTAAGCAGTTAATGACGGAGATTGTGGATTGTGCTTGATGATAGCTGGGTAATGGAATGGGGTTCCTACCTTCACCACCCTGCAATAGACCGACCTACACTACTACAAGCCGCAAATCTCCTTACCTCACAACCCGTTTCTCTAATACGGCACTGGATTACTTCCCCCACGGAGATAACAACTATGATTTATATGTCACATTGTTCAAAACTTAAGTTTCGCTTGGTAGAATGAGACTAGAATTTGTTATGTGTAATTTGAATAGAATTTTTCGAGAGAACCAACAAAGTTTACAAATAAAGAAAGAGGTTTTAGCTTGTAAGAATTATTGAGAATGACTTATAACGAATTATTTTCAACACATTGTTGAAAATTAAGTTTCATTTGGCATGAGACTAGAATTTGTTATGTGTAATTTGAATAGAATTTTCTAGAGAGAAACAACAAAGTTCTCAATTGAGTGAACGAGGTTGTAGCTTGTATGAATTATTGAGACTAACTTATGACGAATTATGTGTCACATAGTTAAAAATTATGATTAGTTTGGTATAGACAATAGAGTGACCGATTTTCAAATAGATTTACAAAGTTTATCAGAATATTAATACATTTTTTGGAAATGCTCTCACCTCCTTCTCTGCTAGCATTCTTATCAGTTTCAAAATGAGTTCTCAAGTGTGTAGATTGGGTTGATAGGAAACGTATAGATTCTTTTTTATTGTTGCAGCCTATAAATGAAACGTTGCTCCGAAAGTAGTAGTTACAATAATTTGCACAGCTGTTCAAACTAGATGCCTTCTCGACTCATTCTTTTCAAACATTTTTCAAAATAGCAAATGACTTGTAATTTATATGCCAACAGTAGCTGTTTTGAATTCTAAAAAATATCCATCTTCAGTAGTACACAATGTGTTTTCATAAAATGACTACAGAAAATAGAAGATAGGAAACCTGAAAAATTTAAAGCCGTAGTCTTTTCTCAACACAGCCTATTCGTTCGTAACAATTTTAAAATTAATAATAGAATGCAGGTCAACTAGACAAAATATCTAAATAATAAGCATTTTTATTATTTCTGATTGATGGGGTAATTTTGTTTCGAATACATTAAACGGGTCATTATATAGTTCTGGGACCTTGTGCCTGGTTCATAAAGTATTGTAAGTCCTGTAAAGCTGGAAAAAGGTGGACATACAGGTACACTAGATATTGATAGGAAGTCCTACTATGAAATGGACTTGAAAGTCTCTCATGGGGTAAGCCTTTTTCGTGTTTACAGGCTTCTATTCTTCTAACAATTCCTTGGAGCTCAGAATACAGCAGTAAAGTGTAAACTAGAAGAAACTTATCTGCTAGATGAATTTTGTCAGTAGGAAACTGAATCAGAAACGAAGCGCAATTTAATAGACTACAATAAATCTAGCTCTAGTACAATAAAAATTGATACAAATAGCTCCAAGTACAGTCAAACCTCGTTAGTACGAACCTCGATAAAACGAATTCCTCGGTAAGACTACTTTTTCAAATCCCCTTGAACTTTTAGCTATCAGAAAAAACGAACAATTAGTACAAATACCTTGATAAGACGAATTTTTTCCAACACCTTGAAATTCGAATTATCGAGGTTCGACTGTATTACTGAAACTGTGATCTCGTTACAAGTAACAAAAACATCGAAATAGTCCCTAGGAGAGATCTGATTTGAATGCATAACCGAAGACAATAGGCCTATACTTGAAATAGAAAATATAGACTAGAAAGAGACTTCCATGATAAAATAAAACACTATTATATGAAGTCAATTCCACTACTTTATTGATACAGCACTGGATCGCAGTTTCGTGGCTTCACCATGGCTGAACAATGCTGTAACAATGAAGCAGTGGATTTGACTATAGTAGCGATCCAGTGCAATACAATAAAGTAGTGGATTTGAGAACATCATTATAGTGTTTTCTTTTGAGAAAATATACAATAAAATACTGTAGAATGTCTTTTGTAGAACATAAAAACCATAGACTGTTAACAATAGTTTTTGCACATAAGTCCACAACTTATTGGGAAGCACAATGACCAACAGATCCGCCGTTTATGATTTCGAGAAATGAACTAAAAATCGTTTTGGTATGGACAAAATTTGAAAACTGCAGATAGGAAAAAAAAGAAGCGGATAGACAAAGGAAGCAGGCGTATCTCGAGTGGCAGAAACTCAAGAGCGAAATCTTTCGACAGCCGACTCCACTCTCAGTGCTTGTGCACTCTTTTGGCTCAAGTTGTGCTTTACGGTGGGGAGGGGGGATGTTAAGGTGAAGAGGGGAGAAGGGGAATTGAAGAGCGACTCGCTGGGCTTTAAAGCGAGGAGAAGAAGTAAAGAGTAGGATCAGAGAAACAGCAGGAGAAGAAGGATCAGAGACAAGGAAAGAGCCGAAGGAGAAGAAGAAGAAGAAGAAGAAGAAGAAGAAGAAGAAGAAGAAGAAGAAGAAGAAGAAGAAGAAGAAGAAGAAGAAGAAGAAGAAGTGAAGAAGAAGAAGAACGGCGTGGTGTCACTTGAACTGGCTTGACAGTCACCTCCCTGTCTTCCACTGTCGCTTCTCTGTCGCTCGAAAACACCTACACCCCCTCTCAACCCTCACCCCCCATCCAGCACCCTTTTGGCAGATTCAATCCTGATCTCACTGCCAGCAACCAACTGCTGCTGCATCATAATCATCATCATCATTGTCACCATCAACTACTTACAACCCGCAAGGGCTTTCCTCACCTCTTTCTACCATTACCACTCTTCACCCCACTCCACCCTGTTAAACAACAGCATGACAAAGCTGAGGTCCATCTCATAGCACATCAATGTCGCTAGTTTGAAGTGTGGTTTATAATTAATCTGAAGGCCCAATACTGAAGGTAGAAAAGTGATTTTCTGTGATGTTGGAGTTCGAGATAGGGATATGTTCACATCAGTTTCTTCAGATCATAATATGAATATATTGAGATTTATTCATGATAATAATTATATTATATTCAAACATAGTTGAAGATCAATGCAGGCGAGAAAATGTATCATTGTATACGAAACATAATTATTTAGAAACTAGAAACTCCACATTTATCGAGTATAAAGTATAACCCACTTATTTTTGAAATTACAGTTTGAAACGTCAGGAATCAAACTTCAATTTTAGTCATTAAGACCTAGAACTCGTGACTACTTCACAACTCAATGTCATACATGCTGTGATACTTGCGCGTGTGAAAAGAGACAAACTGACGCTTAAACATCCAACCACAAATTTTGTAGCAGAATCTGTAACTGTTTCTGACACAACGTAATCCGTGACACAAACACACTCGAAAAACTGGAGAAAAGAGCAGTTCACATATTGCACAATTCAGAATCGTGTGTCACTCATTCATAAGAATACTGAACACACCACAAATTATTTGTTGGTGGTGTGTTTAGTAAGGTCGTCGGGTATTTGCAGCATCATGAGACTGCGAGCGAACATGAGACGGATTAACAGTGACAGAGTGATTGCGATAGAGTGAGTGAGAGACAGAAAGATAGAGAGAGAGAGAGTGAGAGGTAAGAAGGGAGAAAGAAAACCCAGCCATGCACTTATTGAAAGCATAGCTGTGCTGCTGTTTTGTGCTCTACAGGGGATGACGACATAAGAGCCCTCCAGTGGACACCCGGCGCAAATTGTAGGCACACGCTTTATCCAGCGGATGTACATTCATTGAAGAACGCAGCCAGCTCTGGTTAAGCAACAATGCCGAGGGTGTCAACTTGGACAGGTGACCGCGTGTCAATGCTTTGTGTGCGTGTCACCTACACCGGCCTCGTCTTTTCAAGAAGCGGTCCACTTCTGATGGGCTCTGCTCATTTGCCACAGACAATGGCCACACAAATATCAATAAATATAACAGGAGCGCCCCCAAAAGAGCCTCCTCACCACAATAGTGTTGTGTGTCGATTACAATGTTTCTTTATGTGGGCGATCGAGAACTGTATCTGCACTGCACCCTACAGTGCACTCTGTGGTTGGGTTCTTTGTTGTGATCTATAGCTGTCACAAAACGGCCACGGCCAATTGAATCCAATCAATGAAAGGTCCTGCTGAGATTTTGTCAGGGTCTCAATGTTGGACAAATGATGGCCCAGTGTTATTTGTTATGTAATTTGCTGTATCGTTACTTGGGTTTTAGCAATGCATTAGTTATCTTATGCATCTTCAATAGCATTAATATTTATCTTATCATTAATCTTTTATGACAATCGATTTAAAATCTGTCATGATTTTTTCTCTTTCAATTACTTATCTTTTTTCAAACGAATGAATTTTATGACCAGCCAAAGACAATGCCATATCCAAGTATTATTGTTTTTGACACAAAAAATGTTTGATTCTCAGTGGGCTAAGGGGCACAATTTCTGAATCTATAGCTATGTCACGAAATATCGTATTAGAATCGTGTGTTTTTTCTCATAATACTGTAATTATAATCTCCAAGGCTATAACCACCATTAATTTTGTTTTCTTGCTATTCATTATTCTGAAACGTCTACCCACTGAATACGCTCTTTGAGATTTGAAACTCACCTAGGATTTGGACCAACAAACATAATTCTTTTAAATTGTGAGGTCTCTTCAAATACAAATTTTAAATCAATCAATAATATTATTGTATTGCTCACTCTTCTTAATTATTTTCATCTAATTGGAGCATCAGGAATATTTTTCCAATAATTTTTTTTGTAACCTCAGGCTCAGGTCTGGTGTCAGAGTTTTCAGGTCACTCCTGATCAGTTCAGGGTCTATGACGTGACTTAACGACTGTTTTCTAGGCAGCCGGGACCGACGGCTTAGCGTGTCCTCAGAAACACGAGGAGTGGCTCGAGCTAAAATCTCACGGTCTGACCTGGGTTTGAACCCGGGACCTCTAGGTTACAAAGCCAGCACTTAACCCACTCGGCTATGGCCACTCCCTTTTTATCGGTAAGGAGACCCTTACGGGTAGGATTCACCTCGCCTTGTTATTTTTATAATAATAAAAAAATGTCAATATGAGAGGCAGAATCATTAGAACTATGCTATTAATTGAATCACCTATCAGTCAATTGAATGCTATCAGTTTAATCACTTGAGAGTAGACAACTACCACATAGGCCTAGTTACAAAGTTTCTACAATTTTCTGGTGGTTGGAAATATTCTAAAATATCCTAATAGAGAGATTGGTTGTAATAACAGAGGTTAGTTTCATAGGAGGAGAAATATAAATACTGTGAGTTTCATGTTCATGAGATTCATATAGAAACTGTTATACATGAAGATTCAAAGATTTTTTGAATAGCCAAGTGAAAATTCTGAATTTAATATTGTTACATTCGTGCCGATGAGTCTATCAGGGAGCGAGGAAATTTATTCTGAAATTTAATAATAATTCAGCTAACGTGCCGGCTGGAGCGTTCGTGTTTATGTTGGGAACTTCCAATTAATAATAGAGCGATCTTTGTACACAGAACATTATTGTTGACCTTTCCCCGTTCCTCATATCTGAAATAAGCACTATTAAAAACTGATTTACAGATTATCTACTCCTCTATTTACTATTTCGAAATTTATCATCTCCATTGTCAACAATTACTTTCAAATTCGTGATTGGTTTTGTTTGTTAATAATTTAGAAATTGGCAAATGTTTACTTTTCTTGTACAAATCAAACGCTTTCTTTGTTATCTGTAATGCATATTTACACAATGACAGGCTATTTCGAAGATTCCAGTTTTTGTGGATGATGTTGACAAAGTTCAAATTCTTCGAAGGGGAAGACTCACTTGTCTCATAATTATAATGTACAAGTTACCCTAATATTATTAAGTTGTTATCTTATTCTACTAATCTCCATCTCTATACTAAACTTTAGTATTATTCACAAATTCTTCACTAACACTTCGTACATGATAATAATTACTGTATCACCTTTCACATTATTCTGAATATATTAGCAAATACTTAATATTCAAATGTCAATTATATAATCAATATCATTCCACAACAGTATGGTTTCCCGTTTCTATTCTCAACCAATAATACGGGTACACTTCAACTTTTGAAGATTCTCAATCATTCGGTGAGGTTAGCAAAGAATTTTTCAACGAAGAAACTTAAGTACGTTACGTTATAACGTTGTAACTGACATGTTTCCACCTGATATTTTAGTGTACTTATCTTCATTCCAATAACAATCAGCCTATACAACAAAGCACCTTTTGTCCACTGTATTGATTCCAACTGATAATGTATCCCAATGACTACTTTACTTTTTCTTATTGAATAGATACGATTATTTGATTTACTGTATTGTGAAAATTGCTTTTGTTATCAACTTTCATGATATTTTAGTGATGATATAAATTATCTAGATACTGCAACGAGTTGAAGATCCAAAGTACTTTTGGCAACCATGAAATACTTTAAAATGAAGAATATTTTTATTTTTGCAATAAAATTCGTTATACAAATTCTGTTATTTGGCGCTACAGCAATACCTGTGATTTTCAGGTGATCTTTCGAAATAAGAATTTCTACTAGCTCAAATAAGATTCAGTTGCAGTCTGATTAAGACAATTACGCTTACGGTAGTTTGATCTTACATACTTCATCTCTTCAGCACTTCAGCAATATTATAGGTTGTAGAAGTAAAGTTGATGACGCTTCTAAATATTAACAGTCGACTAATTTTCAGTATTGTTTTATTAATTTTAGGTACAAGAACGTTTTTCATTCTTAAAGTGACATTAGAGTAATTTCAGTGGTCACTCGGTGAAAGCGGTTGCTAAGTAATCATGTGGCTAAGTAACAAACATTCGAGACCGCTCTTGATGGGTGACAAGGGTGACCGACACAAAGAAGACACAAAAAAGTTTGCAATGAGGCGAGGTGGAACCTACCCGTAAGGGTCTCCCCACCAATAAAAGCCATACGATAAAAAAAGAGTATTATTGGAATTATATCGATTAAAATCCTTTCTCATAGAGTAGTAGTAACTTTTTGAAAAAATATCTCCTAGTCTTGAACATTTTGGAACTGTTCCATTTCAACTATAATGAAGTGGAGCACTTGGACTCAGTATTGCAGGATATGGATGATAGATATTACAAAACCACATAGCCTACATGCATCTGAGGATTGCATTGCAGAATTTCCCCTGGGCTAGCTGCAAGTTGCAGTTGCAATGCAATCCAATAATGGAGTCGCACTGCCCTGCAACAGGCCTCCCACCCACTTCAACGACGAACACAATGTAATTAATATGGACCATCGTTGCCTCTATACACATATAGCTTATTAATCACCACATATAATTGGAGCGGATCATCCCTTTGCCGGCTTGTTGACTCAAGGCAGCCAACCTATTCAATTAGTCACTACAAGGCATTTGCGCATGCGCACAGGTACCACTGCACATCGCCTGTCCTTGTCTAACAAACAGCTTTATGGCCGGTATCAAGTTGAAACTATCCAATGGCCACCACACAATAAACAATGTTCCATCATCATTATTATTAACCTCTTGCCTTCATAAGAAATGTAGTCACTATAATTATACTGTAGTTGTAAATTGGTCGAGAGATGTATTTCTATACTATTAAACTGTATAGAACTGTATTACTATTATTATCAAACTGAATTTTCTATACTATTACAACTACTGTGAATGGGCCACTTTATTCATAATTATTCTAATAAACAAAGTAGTTCCAACAGGCCTGCAGAATGTGTGAGAGAGACAGTTTATATTAATAAATGTTAATGGTATACTGTTCTTGAACGACAAGGAATTATCCTTGAATTAAACATGGAATTCTATTTACTAAAAAATCGGGTACTGGTATGTTCTTTCTGTCAGACACTACGATTTTACAGAAATCAGAGTAGACTGAAAACGGAACAGAAATTTTGTGACAAAATTCGAGAGCTAACTTGGAAAATTCAATATTGAAAGCATTGAAAGTTACCATAGCCATTCAAAAATAGCCGTCACACCTCAAAACGAGGTTACACCCTTTGCCACCCAGACTATGTATTTTCACTCTCAGTGGGTGTACTCTATCTTTAGGTTCGTAGGTAGTAGGATACCTTGGGTAGGTAGTAGGTAGTTTATAAAAGCTTGTTTGTGATAAATGTTAAATAAACAAATCTAGTAACATTTGCTCACTCACATTGTTTGAGCTTCAACAATCATCTTCAATCGTCAGAAGATGTATCCATGAATGGTGGGTGATATTTAATTAGTCATCATTGTGTCAAACGTGTTTCCAGTTTGTCTATACTGAATGAAGGCATTAAACTGGAATCTGACAATTTTATCAATACGAAGTAGCCCTGTGTTAGTAGTGTCCCTGCTATAATGATGTCATGAGCAGCACAGTGAAAAGATGCAGATAGAACTAGAACAAATTTGGATAATTTATACATGCGTTAGTTATTATCAGTAGATGTATTTGTGATTAGTGGTAGTTTCCATTGTGAAAAACTTGTTTCTAGGTTGTATATTTTCGGTGAAGGCCTCAAATAGATCATTAATATGATGAGATGAGCGGCACATTGAAAACATGCACTCAGATTTCTAGGCGTAAAGAATGAAACTTCATTTTATACACCTTGAGCAGCAGAACAAGCTGATGTCGGCCTGGTACTTTCCTTGTTGTACGGGAGATGGAAGTAAGCATTCCTATTTAGAAAGCAATAAACGGCTTAACAGTGTGCTATCGCGTTTTATTCTTGCAGCACGGCAAGCAGGAAAAGTGAAAGAAATCAGTAACAAAGGGATGGGTAGGCGCGTTGAGAGCAGGGAAGGTGGAAGGTAGGGTTGAAGGTAGAAAGTTGAGATTGAGCGTTGCTGGGGGGGTGCTGGTGGGGGGGGGGAGAACCGATCCGGGATTGCGCCCTCTCCGACAAAGACAGAGCGAAGCCATCGCGTTCAAGTGGCCTGTGATTGGTCCACATCTCCCCATCATCTGCCTACTACAACCTCTTCCCCACCCCCCTCAACCATCACCCATCCCTTTGGGGTAACGAGCGCCGCTATTTCGATTCAAACGCTGGGCCCCGCTTACTGTATTGCCAACCATCTCCTGTATCAGAACTTACTTCGTTGCGCGCCCTATACAAGAGAGACCAGTTATTCACGCTCTTCACACTGCACCCCTCTACAATTCTGGAAAGCAAAAGCAGTTCTGAGCCGAGAGAGAGAAAGAGAGGGAAAGAGAGTGTGAGAGAAAGTGTGAGAGAACGTCCCCTGCTGTTGCCGAAATCGGAGGCAAGACTTTGATGGAGAAAGGGTGGAGGCGTTAGGCCAAATTGCTGGCACATGCTCACACTCACGGCAGAACTCAAGAATGGCTAATATGTACAGTATTTGCCATACAGGGCAAGAGAGCCAAGCTGCGCTGGATTGTTTGAAGGTTACCAGAAATTGATTTACGCTCGGTCCACAAGCGTAAAATGCATAATCTCATTTCTGTAGATAGGAGCTATGGAGAATCTGATGTGAGGAATCTGATAAATGCTCTCTTGATAAATGGTTAAAGAAACCATTGAATTAACAGTAGAAGTGGAGGAAAGTAGGCTAACCTTCAACAATTTCTTGCTAAAGGTTACCAAAACTACATAAATGCGCCATGGAAAGTCTGATACATAACAGTTGAATCTAATACATAATTGATCTCACACAAAAAGTATACAGTACTATACTAAACAGTTAACAATTTCATTTTGAAAATATGTTATCAATGCTACGTTGTTCACTTTACAGAAACTTGTAATTCTTATTAGAAAGTTTTATTTAAATTTCAAATTTTCCAATTCATCTTTCTTCATCGTCCAAGCTCATGTGGGTATCACCCTCGAAAAAAGTCGTTGCTGTTGAGGGATGTTGCAAGGAATGAACTCTGCTTTGACTTAAGTTACTTCGATTCTGTTGAGTGTTAGCCTAATGAATGAATGTTGAAAATGTGCCTAATAGAACGAAAATAGATAACAATAGGCTTGATACAAGAATATTAGCAATCATACAATGATGAATGAATGTCAGATGAGGAAAACCTCTATTGCATGCAATTTGCTGTAAAAATCTATTTTTTACGGGATTCAGAAGATGACCAACCAAATATTTACCGTAGGCTACATGTATTCCACAATACTTTTTAAAATAATGTATACAATACATTACATTTAAATACATGTAATTTTTTTTGGAGTGGTCCGTAGTCGAGGGCGATAAGCGCCTGTCTGATAATACAAAGGTTCCAAGATCGAATACAGTTGCCGGAACGGATTTTGACAAAAACGGCCACTCCCGTCTTTCGGAGGAGACGAAAAGCCGTCGGTCCCGACTGCCTAAAAACAGTCATCATCTCTCATCGTCACCCCTCTAATAGCTAAGCTAATAGGCTACACAAATCTGCAATTTCTGGATTATTTTATAGTCTCTAGTTTTCATAATCTCATTATTTTTTATAGTTCATCTCTCATCATCATCATCATCATCATCGTTATACTTCCCATTACCGACGCACAAGCCTAGAGCTCATGTGGGCATCACCCTTAAAAAAAAAAATACATGTATCCTGTGTACTGTGTACTGTATAAAGTATTGTCGAATACAATTAAAGTTTATATGTGACAAGAATTTGGTTATTTGGTTAGCTTGTCTGAATATAGCAAGTGAAATATAAATACAAGTCAGTGATTAAATTTTATTAGTATTAGTAACTTAGTATTCTCTTAATATGCGATTACAACTCAACTTTTCAGCTATACCATAGATTCATGTAACACGAAACTCAATACAGTTTCCTAGCATTTATTATTTGCGTTCCTAGTATTCAACCTATAGAAATTACTATTTTTTAACTCATTTGAGAACGTCAGTTCTGTTACCATCAAGTTACAGCAGTTCTTTTAACACTAGTCTATAATACACCTCATCCTAAGAAATGTCTCTCAAATCTTGTAGTGCATAACACTGAAATGGAAGATGGAGGAGCGTTGTCTCGTTCTGCCCACATTAGTTGGGCTACACCAACTTCACAGCAGTGATCTTCTTCCTCCGTCATCCTGCCTTGTTCTGTTCCAGTGCTTTGCTTTGCTTGCTTACAGCTAGCAGCCATAAGCTTTTTAAGTGTTTGCCCGAATCAAAGGAACTAGATGTAATTGCAGAGGTACCAAGTTTTCCCACGAGTGCCGCATAGTGGAGGGAGGGGAGGGGCATTTCGAGAGGGTCGGATGGATATCTTGAAAAGGGATGGAGCAGGGGCAACATTGTGGGGCACAACTTCATCATCAGGCTCGTCTTCATCATCATCATCATCATCATCGTTTCGACGCCGGTTTCCAGCAGCTGATTCACGCTCCGCCGAGCGGAAAGCTGAACGGAGCGGAGTCTCCGGCCGAGGAAGATGATGATCCACCCCCCACAAGCCCCCCGGCAACCAATGGTGTCCTCTCCCGCCAACCAGCCAGCCAAACAAAATGTTTCCCGCGCTCGCAACGCCTGCTGTCTATCTTCTCTCTCTCTCGCTTGCCCAAACCGGTACTATGTGGTGGTTTCAGTTCATCATCGTGTCCTGCAAAAAAAAGAACGGTTGAGAACAAAAGACGATCAACAAAATGAAGATGATGAACTCGAGAAGATTTTACACCAGGTAAAAAACGGGAATACAATGGCGGCTTTTATTGGGTCGACCTATGGAGGGTAGAGCTTAATCATGGAATTGGATAATGTTATCTACTATTCGACGGGATAAGTCTAATTGAGTGATCACAGGTAATTGATTGCTACATGGTAATCTAGCAAATGGATGTTTTTGGAATGTACAGGAAAGCCTGTGGATCTTCAGGCAATAACAATTATTATACAATAATAATATATACATTTAATATATACAATAATAATTTATGATTTAACGTTGACTGCAGAGAACCGGGATTATGTTTTATGGTCTTTGATAGTTTGATTGATCAATAAACATGTTGTATCAATAATGTGTAAATATGTAAACATGATCAATAATGTTGATCTCAAAAACTCACAACAGCACAGAAAATGCTATCCATCACATAGATAATGCAATATTTAAGATTATTGTCCTTGATGCTACATTGCAAAAGGAGGAATGGATTCTCACAGGAAACCTATGGATCTACTTTGTAATTTTTGATTCATTATAGTTTAAGGTACTCCACTCTAGAATTTACTTTGTATCTATTTTGTTGCAGTGTGTTAACATACTTGACGACATAATTATCATTTTGAAATCAGCTCAATATTCATATATCCATATTTATTTTCATTCTAACCTTTTATGAAGAATAAGAGCATCCATAGCACATAGAATTCAATGCTATTTAATGAACAACTTGAATATGAGTACAAAGCTACTGGTACCGTCGTTAAAAGAGCATTGTGCAATGCGCAACAAGAAAGGGTTCCATGCTTATTTGAGCTAAAAGAACTATTCAGCAAACGGCCCCAGACATGCAGTATTTGGCAAACATCAAACACCTTTCAGACATTTCATGACATGCTTTGTAATTATTGGCGAATAACAAAAATTTCCAATAAATTTCTCAATACTATTAGAACACAATCTCTGATGTTTGCTAAATACCACATGTCTGGGACCGGCTTTATATCCCAAATTGTTAGTGAATCCGAACCGAATAACTCATAACATGAAATTACCCTGATCAGTACTCATCATTGACGTTATTCAAAACTTAAAACTCAAATCCATCTAAATCATACACGGTTGATGTTGTTATTGTTCACTAACAGCACAGACAATTCTATCTTCATAAATATAATAAAGTAATAGAATTGTCTCTGCTCCTAGTAATTTTGGGATGTTTTAATTTTGTAATGTTTTTTTTAAATTCAACTGTAGGCTACTTCTATTCCTTCAATCCTCTTATATCTCTAGAAATGTTGCTCCCGAGTTTCATATATGACCATGGCTCAGCTGGTATGACCAACAATCGACAGCTCACGAAAAACACGTTCGCTGATTTGTAACGTGGGGAGCAGTGATTTGTCACTTGGTAGTTGTAGTAGGCTACAGTTCATGCTTATAATCCAGAATTTAATGATGGAGGGCGAGGTAGAGTGGTGGGGGAGGGGTAGAAGAAGGACTGGTTGTCAGCGGGTGGATTGATTGAGTCGATGCGATGCAGCATGCAAAGGGAAGGGAGAACCACTGTTCTGATTCCGCACCATACAATGCCCCGTGTGTATTGATGGGCTCTAGCTGTATTTGCACTTGGGATCAGTGCATGTCTGCCCCCCGGCTCATTACAATCATTCTTTTGCTCTTTCCTTTCTCATCTCTCATGTCTCACTCACACTTCCATCTTACTCTAATTCTCTTTCATCAATTCACTTTTTTGAAGCTCAACTATTTCTACATTTCTGAAATTGTAGTCTTACATGATAGTGTGACAGTGGGGGTTGACGGCTTGATAATTTCTTGCTTGTTTCGTTCATTATTATACTCAATAATTCCTTATGTTTTCCACCCTAGAAATATTGAATAATGGTTTATGGGAGGTAGTTGATGGCTTGACAATTTCTTGCTTTCCTCCTCTATTATTATAGTCTACATTTTTCTCCTTGCTTTCCTCCCTGAAACTATTGAATAATAGTATATGGGTGAATACGTGGTGGTTAATGGTTTGATAAATTCTTGCTTTTTCGACCTTCATAACTCTCCATTTTTTCCTTTGTTAATCCCCCCTAAAACTATTGAATGATGGGTTGGTTATATTGGTCAAAAATGTGTTTGATGGCTTGATGAACTCTTGCATTATTAGTGCATTATTATTAGCCTATACTCTACATGTTTCTGTGATTCTCCTCTTATAACTATAAAATAAATTGTCTGACCTCATTATTATTGACTTTTCAACAGGATGAGCTTCCTGTATTGTTCACCGAGAAATATACTCGATATCAATGTGGTGTGGTGGTATGGTCTTGATTTCTAGTATTTTTAATTGATTTTACCTCTTTACTTTATTCTTCTATCGTTACAACTACCAGAAAGCTGGCCAATTGCTCTTATTTCCTCTGATCAGAACTACAACCTTATTATATGCAGGCATTCCAAATTTCTTACTCCTCAAGATGTATTGCATAGTTACTTCCTGAGATAGTTCTAAAAATGCATGTTATAAATTTTATTATATGACAATGAAAACCTATCTTTCTTTTTGAATTGTATTCTTTTTTGAAATAAATTCTATTCTATTCTATTCTATTCTATTCTATCTCTCAACTTTGAATGAAGATCTTTTGTGTAATTTTTGGTAACAAATACAAAAAAAAACCAATCGTCATTTAAAATCACCGAAACGTATCTGTTGTAATAGATTTTCAAGTTATTTGTCTTGATCAAGTGTAGGAACGTAATTGTATCTGTTTTACCTTTGTTGTTTGCTTGAGTCATCTTTGTAGCTTTAACAGTCTCCTGAATCTATAGTCCATTGAATGAAGATGTCAATCCAAGTCATCAGTGTAATTTCACAAGTCAACATCTTTAGTCCAATGATAGAGACTTTAACCGCCTGAAGTCAGTTCAACAGTATAAATATACAGTTTAACAGTATAACAGTATAAGGCTAGGCGTACACTGGTTAGTCAAGACAAGACAGTCACGTTTAGTCATAGTAATTCACATAGTTGCTTATGAAGCAGCACACACCGATGCAATAACTAATGGGTGTGTGTTGCTTCATTAGTAACTATGTAAAGTACTGTGACCAAACGTGACTATTCCCGTCTTGTCTTGTCTTGACTAACCAGTGTACGCCTAGCCTAAGTTCATATCTGGTTTTTAGTCTATATTCCGTTGATAAAGAACAATCTATGAATAAAGATGTCATCAGTGTAATTTCCAAAGTTGATTGTAACACTGTCACCGCTTTTCTGATACTATTTGTTCAAAATGATCCAGAAGATGATCGAATGATCAGTACGAAAACCAACAGTATTGGCACAAAACTGTCAACACGCTGTGAAAATATTGTCGTTTGGCGGCTGCTTTGATATCGGCTGGCTCCTTCAAAAACGCTAAACTTCGGTCGGCCAGATGGGTACACACACAGAGACAACTGACAAGGCACAAAACCATGATGACAATTGTGTGATATAATCCAATATTTACATCATTATTGCGCATAGCGTCGACTTGTCTACTGTCCAAACACGTCGGCGGAATTTGTCGCGTTGAAATGCGTCAGACAATTGTCGTCGACAACCGCTGTTTGAACGTCACAATGGACAACAAAATGGCGATCAATCACGCTATCATGCGACCGCGCATCAATGCATGCTAATGCAGTCATGTGTGCTCACATGCACAAATACGGGCCACAAAAATGTATGCCGTCCCGCGCTTCTATTGTATAGTTGAGACAATAATTGACTCATCCAGAATGCCGCTACAAAGGCTCACATCAATCCGGCCATTCATCAGCGATAGTTTGATGACAATCAATGGAAAGTCATGCATACTGTCATAAGTGAATCATTTTTTGTCCATCATTCTGTGTTTCTAATTCTTAGGTTCAAATATTTGATGGATTGAATCAGCATAAAATAAAAATGTATTCAATGATATGAAGAAGAGATTCAAGGTTAATGATAATGTGATTGTGACGACATGAAACGACGGATCTATAGAAATTCTTGGAGAAGGATAAATTGAAGAATCGCAAGTGAGAACCACGAAAGAATCCCTGTGTCTACAAGAGGTCGACTTTTGTGTGCTGCACAGCATGGAGCACAATGCTTAAAAGCATAAATTCAGCATGCTTAAGTCGCACATAGATCAACCAAGTGAAGACATAGTGAATAAAGTAAAAGGAACTTCAAACTTAATCATAATATTTTTTTATACTGCAAAACTTGAAAAATAGGAAACTTATAAGACATAGAAATTGTAACTGGTAAGTTATGAAAATAAGAATAATAAATAATAAACATGATAATATAATTCATACATAAATTTAATAATTCATCCGTAGAGGGAGAATCGGTGAAACGCACAATGGCCAATATATGACTGATTGGTTTTACTAAATATATTACATTGGTTTTACTTATCTCTTATTTCTTAATACTTCACAGTCAATAGAACAATAGAAATTGAAATTCATCAACGTAAAACGTATATCCATACAACCGTAATAAATACTAATAGCCTGCACTCTTCGAACAGGCACGTGCTTAAAAAACCCCTCTCTCCTTAAAAACTCACAACCGTTTCTTTAGTGTGAAATGAGACGAAGCGTTAAAACATATGCCGGCGATAATTATCGTATTGATGTCTTCAGAGTAGAATTGAAATGACAAAATATTGGAACGAGGTGGTGGTGTATGACGATAATAAAACCAGGAAGAAACAGTAACTTATGCTCGACGTCCGTCCGGCGTTCAATCGATACATCTATAGATATAAACCTGTGCTACAGTTTTGATCGTTATTGGTTTCAGTCTATTTGTCGAGAACAATGCGAACAAAGCGGAGAACAACAAGTACAATACAGTGCAGCATGTGGCTGGGACGACATTTGGCGTTCGAAGCCCCTACACGCCTGAGGACAAGGACTGCCTGAGGACCCGGCCACTTGACTCAAGCTCCCCGTTAAACGTTCAATTAGAACTTGCCGTCAATCAAAACAGGGTCGGCGCACTTCTGCTCCTTTAATTATTCACCAGCCTAGTCTGCTGTTTTCATTCGGGCCAGCCGGTCGACTAAATTAATAAACTAGACATTTTAATAACAGTACATCACGAAAACTGTGTTTAGAGAAGCGATTACATTATTCAAATGAATGTGATGTATGTGGTCACATTATGATTGTTGAAAAATTCGTATGATTGGCTTCAAAAATTCTCGTCTTTCGTCTTCATAAGTATAATTCACAGTATATCACATTATAATTCGTACGAACCGGTTTTGCCAATTGTCCATCTGCTCTACAATTCACTTACCACAATCTACTTAGGCTATACGTATTATCACAGACAACATATATAGACAACAGACAACAATGTATAGTTAGTCTATGGTATTATTGAAATGAGTTGTAATACAATAAAACACTACATCTACAACAATCCACTTATATTATTGAAATGAGTTGTAATACTGTATCTTATTTTAAACTACTCAAGATTTGAATAATTATTTTTCAAAACGATTCGTTTTCATTTCAGTTCCTGTGTAGTTACATTCTTGGTTAAAGAATCATAGAGGAAAGGGTATTTTCCAAAAATATGGCTTAAATCACTTAAATGAATCCAATCTTTCGCTGATTTCATATTTCGCCTCATGACGATTCCATTCTTAGAACAATTCTCGTCAATAGCATCCTCGTGTCGTACCGGTATTTATCCATGAAAGTCTGATGGTAAATTGATCGTCGGCAACGTGGAAAAATGGAAAACCTGGGAAAAATTAAATCACAATTTCTTCAATATTATAACGTAATCTTGTATGATTATCATTATTCAATTGTGAACTTTATATAAAAAAATAATTTTTTAAAATGCTACTGTCTCGCTTTTTATAATGCTACTCGGTTTTCTTAGTGAAAACAAACTTGCATCATGTTTCTATATCAAGGGATAATTGGTTATGTTGGTGAAGTGGAACAACCCTACTCGGGTCTCCCCACTATTTAAAGCCATACGCTGAATAAATAATAATTGTGGAAAATATAATGAGATTAATAATGAGGCATAAGTGATTATGATCGCTCAGTACTTTGTTTTTCGAGCATATCCAAATGTCTCATCTCATCCAAAACTTATCTCTCAAGATAATGCTCATTGTTCTAGGAGACCATCATAATATTCTATCATAGGCATATCATATCTAGGCAAAGTCTATCATATTATTATAACTTGTGCTAATATCAACAGCAAGAATCAAGTGGCGAATCTGCCAAGTGTACTTACACTCATTGCCTATTGTGAGCTTTTCAGCAGCAGCAGCTATGGTAGCCAGTCTGGCTCAAAGACCAGGACGAGGACCGAGGATCGAAGAAGCATTCGAGAATCGATCATCGAAGCTGAACAGATGAATGACAGAACGGCCTCTTGTGAAACAAAAGCAGGAAAGGCTGACATAAATAAACGCTTAAGAAGAGCTTAAAGAGAGAGTGAGAGAGAGAGAAAGAGGAAGAAAGAGGCTGATAAAGAGAGAAAGAGAGAGAGTGAGTGAGTGTGAGAGTGATCGGAAACTCCAATCATCGAGGGGTGACTGTCCCTGTATATTGTTTTGGGTTGGAAGGGAACCACACAATTGAACAAGGATAGAGTAGCTGTAGAGTGTTGAGATTACCTCACAAAAGGGTTCTTCGGGAAGCTGGTCACCCCCTTACAGGAAATTGTGACTGGTGTCAGCAATAATGTTGTCTCCTAGAATAATGGACAGTATCTTGAGAAACAAGTTTTGTATGAGACATTGGATTTTGCTGGGAAAACAAAGTAATATGAGCGATCATAATATTAGTCTTCATCTCTCATTAATTAATCTAAGGCTGGGCGTACACCGGTTAGTCAAGACAAGACAAGACGAGATTAGTCACGTTTAGTCACAATAATTCACACAGCACACACGGATGCAATGACTAATCGGCGTGTGTTGCTTCATAAGCAACTATGTGAAGTACTGTGACTAAACGTGACTAATCTCGTCTTGTCTTGTCTTGACTAACCGGTGTACGCCTAGCCTTATTCATCTCTCATCATCACCCTTCCCATCACAGTTGGAATATGTTTTACTAAAACAAATTAATACATATTTAACATTTTTATACTGTATTTGCGTACTGCTTCTTACACTACTAATTTAGCGCTTAAGACATCTTGAGCGCACTCTCAAGGAGGAGGAGGAGGAAGAGGAGGAGGAGGAGGAGGAGGAGGAGGAGGAGGAGGAGGAGGAGGAGGGAGGAGGAGGAGGGGTGGGAGAAGGAGGAGGAGGAGGAGGTTTTTTCTTTAAATTTGAGATCGCAACAGTATCAGCATCATGCACGTCAGATAGTCTTGAACTGACATCCATCAGAAGTGAACAAGAAAGAGAATGAAAATGAAAAGATAGGATGGTAGAGAAAGTAAACAAACACTTGAGATCGAAATGAAAGAAGGATGCCTGCCGTTCGACAATGAAACGAACCGATCGTTCGTTCGTTTCATCTGTCAGCTGAGAGCGACCGGTATGTAACCGAGCTTAGAACGGGACTCAATGCACGCCTCTGATGCGATGAATGCCGTGAAACAGGATGAAAACCAATGAATGGCTGATGCGTCTGACCGAATACAATGCACTCAGAATAGTGCTGCAAACCGCTGGAAGGACGATTGACTGAGATTGAACAGAAATCACCTGTTTAATACAATTATTTTATATTGTGATGTCAATCGAGTGGGCTGAATTGTTGCCAAAGGCAGTGGGCAATCTTGGATTGGTTGCATTGTTTGGAAATCGGAAAAAGTCTCGTCGTCCACTAGAGCTGTTTTCGTCCGAAAACGTCCGAAACATTGAATCAAGTGACCAGCTGTTCGGACGTCGGACGTTTTCAGACAAAAACGGATCCAGTGGTTGTCGAGGCTTATTTGAATTTCTGTTTGAGTCTTCAATTATTTGGGTCTACACTTATTGAACATCCAATAGATTATCTAGACTAGATAAGCTCTTATGAATGTTAGGCTATTTATTTATCAAGAGGAGTTGATTTATAAGAATTCATTGATATTTTATGCGAATAAATTCCATTTGTAATACTGTACCATGATAATCTAATGTTACTTGTTATATCACATGAAAGGATAAATAAACGTTCTCACACCAAAAAATTTACAAATCAAGAACAAGCCAACTTCGACTGTCATGTTGGCAAACTTCGTGGCCAATGGTAACTTGTAAACGCGACAATAAAAATCATTCTCTATGTGCACACTTGGTCGATTTTTTCATGAGGCATAGAAAAGCATTCTGGTAGGCTTAGGAGTCGCATGCTACAAAGCAATACCATTCAAACCCCGAAACCCGTGGATCGTCTTGCGCTGCATGCTTGAGCCGCACAAGAAAATCAATCAAGTGGGGACAGAGCTATTTATTAGCACCCTATGACCGCTTTTCAAAGGGGTATACGGATTTGTTAGTAATTTAAGTCGTTAAAATGATATTCTGATGCAATAATGAGAAATGATGTTCTGCATGATGAGAAAATAATTCCTCATTAGAGTATGCACACACATTTACCAATTTTAACATTCAATTTTCACACTCTTTTAGCAATTCTACATTCTTCCATATAACCTAGTGTTCAGTATAGAGAACAATGTGAGAATTTTTCAAATTTAAATTTATTTCCTTTTTGCCACAATACAAAATAAATTAAATCTTACTTAGGCTACTAACATTTTAAACAAAATCAGGAAAAACCCTGCAAAGGCATAAGCCTGAGCGCAGGAAAGCTAAAAAAAAATGCCAAGCGGAGACTTCAAAAATGATGATGACCCTTTGCAGCACAGATCAATATTATTGAAGATGTTTTTAAAAATGCATAAACTGCGCTGTTGTAGCCGTTCAATTTGAATGATGGATGAGACACGCATGGGTGTGTGTGTGTGGTGTGTGTCGGCGTACTCTAGTGGCCGCGTGCCTAACTAATTACAATTTCCGGTCTGCTAGGCCTACTTCCGCCTGCTGACCGATGCCTGGAGGGACACTCCAGCAATCTTCCCTGGAATAAGGGAACTTCACTTTCTCAGGATCATAAATTATCAAGTTGAAAATATGAAGCATTGTAATATTGTAAATATGAATAAGTCAAAATTAATATGAATTTGGAAGTCATAAATGTTTTAAAGGTTTCATCTCTGTTTTTCAAATGTGATGTCTTACCTGTTATATACAGTATGATGTGGTACTGAGTATGGTAGTAGCTGAGTCATGAACAACAGGTATAGCAGGATCATTTTAACTTGACAGAAAACATATGTTTCGGCCACCAGTATCACAATACTTAACCTACAAATGCTGAATCTCGCAGATTATTGAAAAGGTCTTTTAGAAAGTTATTCTTTGAAAGGTCTTCTTTAATAAGGTATTTCAAAGACTATAAAGGACTTTAAGAGTTTTAAGCCTTTTGATTATTGTGTCGAAATCGATGTTTACTTATTACCAAAACAGCTGTTTTCTGACAAGTTAAAATGATCCTTCTATATGAGGATGATAATGATGATCATACCACAGCTTCTGCCCGATACTCAGCTCTGTGTCCCTGGGAGGAATGCGATACGTGACTGAAAGCCGGTTTTTGCAGTGTATAAGAGTGGTTTCTTCGTCTCTCCGCTTCAGCCGTCTGGGACACGGAGCTTAGCATCGGGCATTACCTGAATTCTCATAATTTTCTCCAACCTAATTATTCCAAACAATGTAGCATCTACGTTTGTTCATTATTCAAGAATGTTACTCTTAATAAATGAATTAACATAACATTAACATAAACATTTAGTCATTAACATAATGTTAGACCTGTTTCAAAAATAGGTCTACCCATCCTTCTCCAAATACTCTTATCCTATCTCTATACAGAACGATTTGGTGTAGTATAGACGGTATAGGCCTACGATACCATCCTGGATCTAGAGCTTTATAATATCTATACTACAGAGATAATATGGTGGGCATGATAGTGAAAGATGAATGTAGACTGAACAGAGGCGCAGGCAGTTTAGCAAAACCAGGGGGATGACCACAAAACACAATTTTGAACTACAAAAGATCGATTTCAGTTTCCGTTTTGGCCACAACAAAGTCTGCTCAAAGAAATCGTTCACAAAATGCTGCAACACACCGACAATGGGATGAGGTGACAAAAATTTCACGCTCAATTCAAAGAAAAGTTCCACGCTTAATAGAAGGGGAGTGATCGTTTACAATGCCATACAATAAAGGACTGCAATCATTACAGAGGCGGCTTCAGGCTTCTCTGTGTCATTTTTGTTTGTATTCCAACATTATTTAATATGAATACCGCTACTTCATGAATAATGTACCGGAAAGCAAAACAAACTTTGTCTACTCAATAGAATAGAGTGAATAGTGAAGATAGAATGGTGATTTCATTTTGGGGTGGGGTCGGTTACCAATATAATATTTTATTTTGTTCGCATTTCCGTTTCGCTTTTCTACGTTTACTCTGACTGTATTCACCTTCATGAGAGAAATGTCCTAAGAAGATGTGACCTTGGTGAGGAATTTTCATTTGAGTTAGATTAGTTTGATATTTTAAGAAACCATTAATAATTGGTTATGCAGCCTAACAAATTCAAATTAGACGAACAGACCAGAAACTGAACATTATTTTACAACCGTATTCTATTGATCCATCATAATTACAATTTTACAACATTTATCTTTGTTACTCTTTTGCTTTTCATCTCATCTTTTCCATTCAGTTTATTTCTCATATCTTATTTATTTTACCTGTATATAGCGATTGTCTGTGTGGAAGCGATTTTCCCAGTGGCAGAGGCAAGTCTAATCGGTGAGATTAGATAAGAGGCAGCACCTACCACTCCCGTTGTAACGGTGAACGGCTCCTCTAAATACAAACGTTTATGTGCTTCAAAATTGCTTCCTGGTTGTTCGGAACCCACCTAAAGCTGTAGGTCCATTCATCTCTCATCATCATCCTTCCCATTACCGACGTACAAGCTTAGAGCTTATGTGGACATCATCCCTGCAAAAAAATCTTATCTCCCAAGAATTTATATTCATAAAAAAAGTGTTCCTCAATTACATAATTATATTTCTTCATTTTCTTCATCTCCAACATTAGAAAATAAAGTCTTATAAATAAATATAAGAAAATAATTCATGTTACCTAACATGAATTAGGTAAGCTGCACAGCCCGATTTTAATGATTTTACCGCTGGTCATTAAGTTGATGGCTAGATAATTCTAGTTTCCTCTCTAGTTGTAAATCTTTATCTAGCTTCTGAATTTTGCACATTCAATCAATTCCTCCTAAATTATCAGACCACTATGTAGGCTACATTGAAGCGGCAACCCAATCAAATGTAATGTCATAGTTTGTGATGACTGATAAATAGTAGACCAGGGTAGTCACTATATCTGTTTCTGTCCTGTGACAATTGAATGGAGGGTAGGTATTGGAACAGTACAAATTTCCAGAAGGGTTATCGTGAATGAGCATTTGACGGATTCCATAGCTTGTGTACTTTCAGATAATAACTACTATGCGTTGGTGTTGGTGAGCTGATAATGCAGACGTTTTTCGAAGCATTCATAATGAGGGGCTGTTCCTCTCCACCACCATCAAACACCACCGCTGCCAACGCTACATTTCCCGCTCTGGGACTATGGAGCGCGAGCTAGACAAATTTTTGCTAAGCACGAATAAATATTTACAAAAGTGGCTGGAGTGTAAGAGAAGCTGGCGCTTTGAAATGATTCATCGCGTAACTGGTCAATATTTATGCCAGCAAACATCATAATTAGACGTCCATGTTTTCGTTATCATATTTTAAACACTATGACGACAACTGGAGGTTATGTTTGAACAAAACGCGGGAAACATTTCGAGTTCGATAACGGCTGCTCAAACAGGCTCGCGCGTTTAATTAACTCTTAAAACTTTCGCCAATATTTATCGTGCAATTGCATTTTGTACGTACACGTATTGTATTTCGTCAGTGTGCTTGAATTATTGTCGCTTGTGCAAACAGTAACGGTGACCTGTATGCTTCAATGTGCACGCCAATAAACATTGTCGACGATTATAACGGCTGTGGACCAGAGCGCAGCCTTTTTCTACCGCCATCAAAACAATGTCGCCCGTTTTCATAACATTTAAAACTACCTGGGGGGATTTCAACTGATTTGCATTAACGCAAACACAATTTTCAAACATTTGACTAAGCTCTATATGGAAATATAGAATTATAAATCTGTTGTTGTCGGCTATTTATCGTTTATAATATTCAATTTACTATTAACGGCAATTATTCTGATTATCCTAAGCTGCGGGCAATAGGTCACCAATAGTGTTCATTGGAAAAAAGATAGACTCTTTAATGAATCCCTTTTCATATAGAATAGCCGATAGACTAACCATCATGCAACCATTCTGCAGTTATCCTATGAGTCTTCATTGGTAGGATTAGAGAAAAGTAAAATTAGTAGAATTTATTATCATGATGCTACTGCTACCATGTACCTTACCATGTAAGTTTGCATTGGGGGAATTATCAAGATGGTTTGTACTTGGCCAGTAAACTTATGCTAATTATGCCATTTCTAGTATTGATGTAAACCTGGCTGACGAATACAGACCTGTACAATTCTGAACATTATGTAAATACACTGAAACCTGAAACAGCCCTGCTATACTAATAAATTTTTCCATTTCGAAGTGCTGACATTTTGATGATATTTCAGTATATTTGTCACATTAACTATTATCATTCAATTATTACAAAAATAGATTATTTTAAATTTTGTACCTTCCTTACATTTTTTGTGGGAGAAGGAGTTGATCAAAATAAATTATTATTTTACTGAAAACAGTCACTTCAGTATTTTTTTGACTGAAAAGAGACACTTGAGTATTTTTTCAGAGCACTAATTTTTCAGAATTGGAAACCTTCAATGATGGGCAGCACAATCAAACTACCAAAGAAAGTTCAATTCCGTTTTTGTTTTCAATTTTGATACCCTATAAAGACATGGAACAAAATCCAAGCAGTATCTGAATTTTCCCATGAGTTTTTGATCCTTTCTTATCTAGGGGAACAAATTGATTCCGAACAAATCAACCTGATACAAACCACCTGAGTGCAGTCCATAAACCACTCAACATTTGAAATTTGGAATCGAATTGGACATCCATCTCCGATGATCCAATTTCAGTTCAAATGGTTAAAACCTCTCGAATTTGTCTTTTGGAAACTGAGGGGGAAGTCCCTGTGGTCTATTCAGGGAAGCAAGCATTCATAGGCCGTAAGCCAAGTCCCAGATTATCTGAGCTCATCCTTCGATAGAAAGTTTATTGTGATGTTCAACTCATCACTCACTGCGACTGCCGTAAAAGCTGAATGAATCACAAATGAACTGTGAAATCCAGTTAGCTTTTATAATAGACAACAGTTCACAACTGTTGCAAAACGTGTTTACCGCTTGATCGTTTAGGGAAACCACATCTAACATGGAAAAGTGGACTCAAGATAGAGAATCACGGTTTGTGACACAGTATCGTATCTAGTAAGGCTAGGCGTACACCAATTAGTCAAGACAAGACAAGACGAGATTAGTCACGTTCAGTCACAATAATTCAAATAGTTGCTTATGAAGCAGCACACACAGGTGCAATGACTAATCGGTATGTGTTGCTTCATGAGCAACTATGAGAAGTACTGTGACTAAACGTGACTAATCTCGTCTTGTCTTGTCTTAACTAACCGGTGTACGCCTAGCCGAAATCGAGGTACTGATAGTATAGGAAATAATCAATAGTTATAATTAAAATCATGATAGTTTTCCTAGAGCTCCTAGTCTATATAAATAGGTTTCTTTCATTTCATTGATTTACACACAATTTCCAAAAACAACATATAAATGCAACACAATAATACAACATATAAATACAATACAAAATTGGAAAAAGTGGTAAGGTGACCTCATTGGTAATCGTGTTGAGGCACCATATATAGTCCATTTATTATGAAAAGAGCGAATTGTAACTGATTCATTTATCAGAGCCAAAAATATTCCGAACAAAAAACTTGGCAAACTAAAATTTGGCAGGCATTTTCAGTTAGACTTCTAGTTGGGCACTTAACGGATTTAAAGAAGAATTCCAAAGTTTCGCTCTTTGTAGCTTTTTGAGGTTGACAGAACGTTCTCTGGTACTCGCAGCTGGGTGCTTGGAATTGTGTGTTGGTGAGGTTTCAAAAATATTCAGGGGGAAGGCCCCCCCCACCAACTAGCCTGACAAGCGAAGCGAGCCTGCCGGCTAGTACACTATACTCGTATGAGGTGTTATGTTAACGATGATCTGTTATGTAAAGAGTATTGAGTGATAAGTATATCCCAACAATCAATATTCTATTGACAATCCTTATCAATATTGTCAACTTTCCCATTACATAACATGAGTTTATCTATTTTAAAAAGTTTTCCAGTGCCAGGCTGATAAGATTCTTAGGAGAATAAGATTCTTACAGGGCTACCTGGATTCAAAGTCCAGGATTTATTTTTAAATCTAGCCTCATTAGTAAAAGATAAGAACAAGTTCGCTTACTAATCCAGCATTTATTTATTTACAGTACAGTAGCTTTGTAGACTTGAATATAACTTGATGGAAGAAGAGGAAGAAAGAGAGATAGGATTCTACGAATTGAGAGAGGTGGAGTGAGTGATAGTGATGAGAGAGCTTGTCAAATTGTGATGATTGATATTCTCACAATCTATCAGAGCTAGATTGTTGCTCCATCCATCAATCATATTTTATTTCACGAAATTGGAGACACTAGCTTTTTGTGAGAGATCGGAGCTCTAACCGGAATTGCTGTCAGCGCATTTTTAATGATTGAAAATCAATAATTCACAATTAAACACTCTTGCCACTTTCTAAAATGAAAATAAAGTATTTCTTTCTATGTTTTTGTTCAATATTGACTTCTCCCTGCACACGGAATAATCATCCAAGCATGATTAAAAAATTGTAAAACAGTAAAATATATGAGAATGTTTTTTTAAGTAAAATATTGTAAGCTCTTGAACTAAATCAAGTTTTAGATCAACGATTCCTACTTCAAATATAATAGTTACCGGTAGCATCACTAAACTGCAGGAAATGCTCATACCTTATACTGTTGTTCAGTGTAGTTTAATAATATTTCGTTCAACTGCTAGTCCGCCAAAGTAGTCCGTCCTGAATGAAAATTCATCACCCTACACTTGACTAATTCGCATGTGCATCAGAATGAAGGCAGGGTCCTTCGCAATACTGCTATCGAAATGTGTTGTTTGACAGGGGTTCCTCACATGCACAAGGTTTGCAACCAAACCTTTATGGACGGGGTTTGGTCGTAGGAGTTGGGTGGGGGGTATATGAAATTACCTGGTGGCCAGTCATGGGTACGTTGTTTATGCCTTCATTAGGCATACAATCGCATACACATCATTTGGCGACGCGGTGTAGCATGGACCGATATATTAGGGGGTCGTTGGGGGGGGGGGGATGGAAGGGGGTTACTCAAACACACCAGCAACCGTACACGCTAATTACGTAGACCAGACTACGTTGTTGTTGTTTGAGTGCAGGCAAGAGACCCAGACGTAATCTCGACTCATGGTCCGTTGGATACGGTGGCTGAAACGTTCACCGATCAATCGCAAAATTGTAAACTCGCTTTAAAACTATAATTCCCTTCCCTCCACCCGCTCTAACCAGCTCTTGCAATCACGACGATCCTGTCACCGCAATTAAATTATTTAGACAGGCCGTCGCCTCGGGCCAACACTCCTTTTGTGCACGAGTTTCAACAGCCACCCCCCCCCCCATCACCACCCCATAAGTGATCAACACTGAAAATGCAGCACTCGCACACACACATTGTAGCCAGTCAATCACAAACAAGACGCCCAATCACCACGAATCGCTAATGCAATAAAAAGCTTAGCGTTGTCGGTGCCAATCGACAAAGGTACTCTTGCTTGTTGAATTCTCTTACGCTGTTGTTGTCATGCTTTTATTAGGATAAACCTGATTATTGTGCAGGA
This sequence comes from Laodelphax striatellus, assembly GCA_017141395.1. NCBI lineage: Eukaryota > Metazoa > Arthropoda > Insecta > Hemiptera > Delphacidae > Laodelphax > Laodelphax striatellus. The sequence goes on along the minus strand of CM029534.1, from coordinate 35,865,532 downwards.
TTTGTGATACTGTTTTTTTCTTTAATTTGTATATAACACAACTGAAATGACGGGATCCAAAACGTGAGGATTCCTTATATAGGCCTACTATAAATAGATATATATTTACTTATATTTCTCATATTCTTTATATGAATCAAGTAAATTTCAAAATTACACAGTCACACAGTACTTTACAGTCTCTGTTCAATAAATTATACTATTGTAGTAGAGTATTGTAGTTTACTTTACTACAATACAGTAGTTTACTACTATATTAGATCACAGTAGTTTCTCTCACTCACCTCTGAGTTAATGATCATTCACCTCTGCTGATTCAGTCAAGTGGATGTGAAACTGGCAACCAGCTGGTAGGCCTAAGCCCTCATAGGGCTGTTGAGCCATTGACAAAAAAAAAACAAAAAGTTTCTCTCACATTAATAAGTTTATAAAGAATTTTAAAAATGTCAGAATAAAGTGCAAATCTAGAATAACCATAACTAATCTGGTCTACTCGTGCCGCATTATATAAATTATAGGCTACTTTATTTATAGGCAATTTATAGTCAACATACTATACTTATAATAAACATTTTTCATTAATAAACCGAACGATTTCTATTCATTCATGCAAAAGCCTGAAGAATAGGATGGTTTCATTGGTTTGTGATTACAAAATTGCATGACGAAGGGTAGAAGAGAAATTTAATCAATCAGTGGTTGCTAAAAAACAGCACACACACGGAAAAACAATATGTGGATAGGGACTACAGAAGAGATCAACAAGATTTGCGAATCGGTGTCATATTTGCAGCGGGAACAGATTTTATCGTGTTTTTACAGGGTTTTTCATTCGCTTTGCACAATTTTTTCCAGTTGGTTCCAAAAATCACGACCGCAAATTGTCTCTGATAATAGAGTTGAAAAATCGTGAGGGTGTACAGTGTGTGCTGAAATATTTTCACAAAACATTGAGTGCGGTGGCGGAGTTTTTAGGCGCTCGTTCGATCGGGAATTTTGTTACCGGACGCTTTCGCTCGGATGAAGTCGTTTCAATTTTTCCGCAAAGCCGAAAATAAAAAACCGCTAATACTACAGTGGAGTGGAAGCGGCCAAACAGCATCTGTTTGACAGGGTGTCCAGGTTTTTCAGCGGCCCATGAGGGCGCTTTGGCGCCCAAAGAAGCGTTCGCCAAAATTTACCCTTCCGATTTATTTCTACCCTATTTTCACACTAGGTTTGTTGTTGAAAACGCAGCAGCAGCAGCAGCAACTTGTGCGGGCGCGCATTGCACTACTCTATGTGGCAAAGACAAACACCGACCTCAGGCCGCTAGTTTATTCCATATTCGACAGAAATCCAAATACGTCGACAACATTTTAACCGGATTAGAACGATTCAAACGCGCCCGCTATTTATTTTCTCTCGCGAAAATAAGATTTACAAAAGTGAATGAGTCGGTGTTTGTTGGTGCCATCACAAACGCCCCTCGACTATAAAATACACCCGGCTCATACTTTAATTACTGGCAACCCAATACACACGCACAAACAAATCCATTGTCACAAAACAATGCAAACTAATCTTTAAAAACTACTGTCCATAACAGAAACAAAATAGGCTCAACGGCTGAAATCAAGAACAGTTTGCACAATCTCCAATCCCAATTTTGCTAATTTTGCTAATTTACATCCCGCATTCGTTTATTTGTCGTAATGCGTTTGATAGTTTTTAATTTCCTTCATATAGGCGATTTCCCCGTACAGTATTAAAGTTTACACAATATGAAACGGATATTAATCATGTGGGTTTGATAATCAAGTTCAGCAGTCTTGTGCTGGTAGCCCAATCAAAATATTATTTATATTTGTTGGAAAATAGATTTCTGTTGTTGATCGGAATTATTTTTTGTCAAGTCAATTAGAATAGAGCGCATAAGGATTGAGATTTGATTAGGCTTCTAAGAAGGTATTATTCTCTTCTAAGGGTAAGCTTAATTACTAAGTACTGATGAAACTTTCAAAAATGTGCCTTTTGACGGGTCACAAGGAAATCGCTGTTCTAACTGTTGTAGGCCAAACGTGGACTTGAACGCTGAATGAAGTAGATACTAAAAAGCTCTGAAGCTGGAGAACGTGCTAATTTATGAGTCGCTAATTGTGGAGAGGTGTGAAAGGTAGAGGACAGAAAAACAGATGAAAGCATAGAGTACAACACATTAGTGAAGATGTGCTTACATTATCATCCTCCATCTCTATTTTTCCCTACGTTTTCTCTCAGTCATATCAGTTAGCTTTCTCTCTCTCTCTTTTGACATTTGTTCACCTTGAAGACAACCGCTCACTATTCATGCTTTATTGCTGCACTCTGTTTAGATCCTGTATTTTATAGCAAGCATCTTCAGACGTTGCTTTTAGTATTTAGACATATTTCGACTTGTTTTTATAACGTGTACTTCCTTGACTCCAATTAGACATCTCTACTCGTGCCCGTTGCCTAAGTGACTCTTCCACCCACTGCTAAAATACCTATCTCTAAAATGCTACCGGGGAAATTACGCTTTCCTACTAGGCCACGGCTGTTGTAGGTCATGGAGAGGTCAAGCACCTAAAACAAATAAACAAACGTTTGGCATTATTCCATTGAATTAGCTAAGAGCGTTTCTTTCTTGTAATACTACTTTGACCTTGAAAAGGAAGCGAAGACTTGATAGATTTAGTAGTTTCGTCTTTCCCTGGAACAGTTTTTGTCCTAAAACGTCCGACGTCAAAAATACATTAAAATAGTATACAAATACAATACAAAATGTATTAAAATTGAATCAAATAGTCAACATTTAATTAGCATTTCGGACGAAAATGGTTCCAGTGGACGAAGATGCTGAAGCATATAAAAAGTAGATCTTTTGAATAGAAACATAAATTAATTGATGGTTCGGCTTATCGTTGATAGTTGTTTAAATTACATGAAATCGTTATTGTCAGTTTCGAAAATATTTTTCCGTTACAAGAGTGATCACAACACAGCCCTTGGTTTCCTTCTATTGGAATCGCATCTACATGCATCCAGTGTAATCACGGCCCTAGTGTAAAACACATTATTATTATCAAGTGGCTAAGAATTTCAAGGGTATTGGCAGAGTTTTCCTTCAAAGTAGAATGTAAGTAAAAAATCCAGTTGAACCAAGAACTACTCAATTATTAGAGTTAGCTTAACCTCTAGGCTTAGACCAAAGACAATTAGAATACTTAATAGTATTAATAGAATAATAGTTTCCTATCGTCTTTGCTTAGACTTAGCAAATCTCTACCGATTTGACTTCCAGGTCAATTCAACTGAAGGTCTACTTAACATTAAACAGGTATATAAATAGGTATATGCATATAGGTATAGGTATTATGAAATAATTAACAGGTATAGGCCTATGCTATTGCATTTTATCACCATTCTCTAACATTAATCTATTCTCTTCTCCATTATCATTCATCTATGTAGTTAGTCTATGTCTATGCTATGTCTATGCTAGCATCATAGACTAACAAGATATCCAACTTGTCTAATCTGCGTACTATTACCTAAATCTTGTTCTATGAGTTCCAATTTTTTACTCGTTGCAGTTAAATGTACATATTCTGTAAATGTACATCTTCTTGTAGTAAAGTACTACTGTATTTCTCTCTCTTCCTATTCTGATTCACTCGCATCCCCCGTTTCTTTCTCGCACATTCCACTATCTTTGTCATGGCACACAAATTTGATTAGAGAGAAACTCGCTGACGCTGTCTCCCAAGGCAGAATTAATTTCTACTGGCCTTCAATATTACATTATTACGTTACTTTCCCAATTACAGTAATGGAAAAGTTTGCGAGGGAGCTCATAGTCGACGGAAGTTTAATTAAACTAAGCTTTAGCCGCTCTTCGCGTTGCACTGTTTACACAGCAAAGAAGGGGATAATAAAAGTTCATAGATGGAGAAAATGAGCGAATCAAGTGGCAGCAGCAAATGAGAGTCAGTGAGCCAGAGAGAGAAGGAGAGAGAGATAGAGTGTGTGAGTGAGAGAACGCGTACAAAGCAGAGCAAGAGAAAATATTGTCGATGAATGATGTCAAGTTCATCAAGTTCCGTTCTAGACATATCGATTGGAGCCACACGAGTACTATACATACTAGCAGTGTATGGGATATCCTCAACTGCAGTAGCGTCATTTCACCAAAACCTTGGGGGGGGCAAACACCGGGGGGGGGGGGTTGTTTGCCGGATAAAATGCTCATTTGTACATTAGCTAGTACAGAATATTTTCTGGAACCCAGGAATCAGGGGGGGGCAAATGCCCCCCCCCCTGCCATCCCAAATGACGCCCCTGCTCAACTGGAGCTTTACAATAGACAAAGAAGTACGACGTGATTAAATATCAACCCCTATTAACAATAAGAAATTGTGTACATAAAAGTAGAACAGAATGACTTCTTTGTGACGTGGCAAAGTTTGGACAATAATGTCCACTCTACACGATACACCGTACGTGAGATAGTTTATGTTGCCGATTGATCTTAAAGTAGTTAATCTGTATAACGCTAGAAAACCTGAACAAATCGCGTAGAAAAATGGTCATCTATTTTTATTTGATAAACTGAGAATTACTTCAATGAGTAACTCCAAAAAAATTATTTATAGGGGATCATGCATAAAGGATTTTTGATAAATTAGTAAGCCAAGAACTAAACTCAAGCAGTTGAGACTTGAACAAAGGGCATATCGAATTATCTAGTCTCGATGTCTAGATAGATGGGAAATAAATTTGATTGATACAAAAAACCTTGTTCAACGCATCAAAATAATCAACAGTAGCTTCAGTTGATAAAATTAAAGTACGCTTCAAGTTCGTTGAAGGAAATATTTCTCACAAGGTATTAATAAATATCATAATATAATTAATTACAATATAATTATTAATTAATAATGATCACAATATAATTAATCTTATCAGGTACTTGATACAAAAATGCTTAAAAGTTTTTTCAAAATTAGAATTAAAATATTCACATTCAAATACTTTATTCACTTCATGGTACAGTTCTTATAAAAAGTTCTTAGGAACTAGATACTACCTACCTAGGAAAACATAAATACAGTATATGTGTATGTTGTATTTAATAAAGATAAATTCGTTTCTTACATGCAATGAAAGACTTCATGTCGGTAGTGAAGTAAATGGATAATTAATCATCATCTTTAATACTGGCTAATTGAACATCATACATCCCAAATAAATGCAACGAAATAATGTGTAAAATGATGTCTGATGGCTAATAACGAGTTCTAAGATGTCGGTAGTGAAGTAAATGGATAATTAATCATCATCTTTAATACTGGCTAATTGAACATCATACATCCCAAATAAATGCAACGAAATAATGTGTAAAATGATGTCTGATGGCTAATAACGAGTTCTAGAATGAGGGAGTGAGCGGTAAGTTGAGGTGACCGCACCCCTGCACTGCGGCTGCAAATTGGTCAAAGCGGTTCATTCAAATATTTACTCGTGTGATAAAGTTCCCATCGCCAGCCGACGACAGATCACTCGTCACTGTGCAAAAAATTGACCTCTATAATGCAAAAAAGGGCCGAGCATCTCTGGGAATTGTGGGCGTAACCGACGCGATCTGACCGGAATTTTTTCCGTCGAAGGAAATTTTTTTCAGCTGCGATCATCCTCATCCGCGCCGGATCAACCTGATTTCTCGAAGATCGCTGAGTGATTCCCACGCAGGCAAGCAGGTGTGTTCGATTCCGATCCAATTCGTTTCGACTTCCTGCGAGTCCGTCGCTTTGTGCTCGCCTCATAACCAATTCGCAGACGTTATTTTTTGTTATCTATATAAATCAAAACTGTCTGGGTCCAGCAGAATGTAAGAAAGACGTGATCGTGTTGAGTTTGGCCTGGAAATACAGTGCTATTTACGGGTGCAAAGGAGATTATACAAAATGACGTTATTTTGCAATTTTTTATATAAATCAAAACTGTCCGGGTCCATCAGAATGTAAGAAAGACATAGGCCTAAATACATTTCGTGCAAAGCAGATTATACAAAATGACGTTATTTTGCAATTTTTTATATAAATCAAAACTGTCCGGGTCCATGAGAATTTAAGAAAGACATAGGCCTAAATACATTTACATTACACGTCTTGAAAGACGTAGGCCTAATAGAGTTGAGTATGTCATGAAAATACAGTGCAATTTACGGGTAATGCAAATTATTCACAACAATATTATTTTGAAAATTTTCTTAATAAATTATAGAGAAACCATCAGCCTCTGTTTATCGTTTTTAACCTATTTAATTTAGTTATTCAGTTTATTATAATAACAACGATCACATAGTAACAAATTGTTAAAATTCATTGAACTTCAACATGAAACATAATATTGTTACTATGAGGTCGTTGATAAATAGTCAATAACAATAACATAGGTACAACTATCGTTGGTCAAAAATTCTAACTGTTGTAGTTTGAATTTCTGCCTGTAGATCGCTGCATGAGCTGGGAGATGTAATACTCCTATAGACACGCCCCTAAGCTCCGCCTTCTCTCTCCTGATTGGTCGGTAATGTGAAGCTGTTGTAATTCAAAATCCCGCCGGTAGGTTGCAGTAGCTACTGGGTGATGTTCTACGCCTATAGATTCACGTCTAAGCTCCGCCTACTCTCGCTTCTGATTGGTCAGCAATGCGAAACTGTTCTAGTAGCTATAATTTCGTCGATAGATGGCGGTAAGCACTGAGTGATATGAAGCTTCTTGTAGAGATCACTTTGCTATGACTCGTTAATTTGTATTACATGACTCTGTGTTAAAGTGCCCCTGATACACTTCTTTATTGATCCATTCTCATTCACAAACTCTGAGTAGTCTTTGAAAGGTGACTACGCCAATTATGACCAACCACCTACAGTGTCCGTGATTTTAAATACTTTTCTCTAATTACTCTTTTTCTTGTTATTTTATTCAATTTTAATCCCGAACAACTTTGAATTGCTCGTTTTTTGCTCTGTTGCGATTGAGACCTCTTAAGATGTCTGGCGAATTTGATACTCAAATTTACAATCCAAGACAGTGGCGGAACCATGGGGGCGCTTTGGTGCTGAAGCCTTCCCCCAAAACGCCTAAAATATTTTTGTGAGAATGTAAAATTCATACTAATATATAATATAATTATATTTTTTATAAATTATAAATATATTTATAGATTGTAGATATATAATACATCATTTATAAATAAGATAGTTTATAAGCTCTTAATATATTATATATTTACAATCTATAAATAATTCACTACACAGATCAGCTACGACAGAATACTTCTGTTACAGTACCTTTATTTGTCCAACTTTTTTAATAATTTCTTCAAAATCCAACTCATATCAATACATTGCATCAGGCTATTACCTATCAGTTTATCAGTCTATTTGCTTTTTCCAGTTATATCAGTCTTTCTAGGCTTGAGAGCATAGAGAGAGAACTATGCTGTAGCTGTAGCAAAAATAATAACAATACTATTTCTTAATGAAATAGTAGGCCTACAGAGACTGTGTATTTACAGTAAGATAAGTAATACGGTATAAGGTAGTATAAGTAGATAAGATAAGTATATATAATTTGTAGGCCTATAAGATAGTAATGTTTTTGGTTATAGAAATCCAATGATTTCGCTTTTTAAAAATACAGAAAGATTGAATTATTTGGTCATTCTATAAGTAGGCCTTCTTAGATTGCATAACTTCCTACTTACCATATTTTATTCCAATTTTCTATCCATTTCTATAGCATAGTTAAGCAAGTAAGTAATTTAATGATGATAATAGTGATGATTAGCCAGATAAAATGACATTCAGAGAGGAAAGTAGTTCACTAATCGTTAGACTTACGTAATCTCTAATCTGCATAAATAAAAAATAATCTGATCTAATTTGGCCAATCAAAATGCTGAAATAAGATAAGATACGTGATAAGATAAGATAAGATAAGATAGAGACGTGTGGCTGCGATTCCTGTTGAACGTGTGACCACTAGAGATGGATAGCGGAGATATTCATTGGCTTAAAAAAATCGCTTCCCGGTTGCTTGGAACTGACCTCTGTTGATCCATTCATCTTTCATCGTCACCAGCCTCAAGAAAGCTCCTTCATAATAATAGGAGAGAAACAGAAACCCCAGCGGTTAAAAACATCAATTAATACCATAAAAATATCATCTCATCTAGTTAAATATCCCCTCATTACCTCTTTAACATGCAAAATTAAATGTTCAATTACTTATGTTTATAAGTAATAAGTTTTTAAGTTTATAATACTCGTGTTTCTTTGTATGTAGGCCTATTTGAATGCTGATTGGATGCTCTCGATTACATGAGAAGGACCTGTACCAATTTGCTAACAGAACGTTTGCTTATCAGGGTTATTGTTATCTAAACAATGCTCTTTTTTATAGATCACGTTGCAAACCAAGGTTACGAAGAAACCTGTATTACAATCACATAGGCTACAGTGGATACAGGCTACTGTTTTCCATTCATAAAAGGCGTCATACACCCATGTGATTCCTTTTCATTCCTGCAGTTTGAAATTAACTTTTCCTTATGACATGAGTCGCATGTGACCCCTCGTAACTCTTCTTCCTCCGATTTTTTTATGTCCTCAGGAAAAAATCTGGCATATTGTCACTCGATCTTGGAAATCTGTAGTTAAGGAAGGAGTGGCAAAATTTCGTTTGGAAGACTAGAGTTGTGATAGAGCAGCCTGTATGTATGAACCTCGATGTAGGATGCTGCTCCATGATATTGGGGACGGACGAGAGTTGAGCACCAGCTATCTCTGCTTCGCCCAGAGATAGAGGAAACAAATCCGGTGCGGAGTTAGACCAGGCGTCAGCTATCAGTGAGCGGCGATGTGTCTGAAAGCGATTTCAGAAAAGAGACTTGCATTTTTATTTTGTTTCAGTTGTGGCCGACCCGACGATCGATAAACTGGAACCCGGCGATGCGCAGAGAAGCTGCTCTGCCATTGGTCGACGCTGGGTGGGAGGGGTGTGGGGAACGAGTTTCGATGGAGGGGGTTGTTGCGAGGGTGTGGGATATAAACATGTCCGTTCTGTGTTGGCTTGTTGCCATGCCATGGGCCCTCTTATTTGGGCGCGCCTTCTGCTTTGCCGCGATAAACGGAAGAGAGAGAAAGTCGATAGCTTGACTGGCGTTGGAGCAACAAGGACACCCGACTAGAGAACCATCGCCTCATTTATCATCGTTTTTCATATCGGACAGGCCGGGCCCTATCATAAAACTCCCATGAATTCATCCTCTATTATTTACTATTCTTTATCGCTCCACATTTTCCTAGGTTTTATTCACCCTCGTTCTATTTTACTACATCTCTACCTTACGACTCATTTTTTGTAGTTGGTTGTCACGTGTGCAGGTAATAGGGCTTTCTGTCAAGCTATAATTCAATTTGTGAGTTGGCAAATTGAAAAAAAAATAGTTCAATATTTATTTTGTAAAATATCATATTTGTTGGATCTAATTATTATCACTAATATTTATTAGTTTCGTGTAATACTTAATTGTGTCTCTTGGTTTGAGATTGTGAATGTTCACAGCAAATGGTTAACTATTCGCTGTTGACCGCATCTGAGAAATCATCGTATGATTTAAAAGACAGCTTGAGCTTTTAGGATAGTGATATTTTCTTCACTTCTATTAAAAGACAGCCACTTATCACTTAGTTTCTGACTAGTAAAATTGTGAATCGAATGAAATTTGTTTGTACTTAAAGTGTGTTTGTATTATTTGTTTCTGTATTACAGCCCGGTAGAATCCATGTAATGTGGACCCCAAGAATGAAGGTTCTGCTCCGTTAAGCGTTAGGAAAGGAGGTGGATAAGTGAAAGAGTTTAAGAATGACATTACTTGGTTATTATTTGACGAATTTTTCGGCGTGGTAGAGTTTAGATAATTTCCATTCCAAAGAAATCATAGATAGAATGATACTGATAAATGATACCTGAATAAAAATTCCATTATTATATTCAGTCTGTAATCCTCCTTCTTCTACAACTACCTTGAAATGGGTACTTCAATTTGAATTATTAGCCTACTTTGTACATTGTATCACAGACAATTTCATTCATAAGAAGTAATTGTGTGTCTTGTATCATTTATTATACAAGAAAACTTGATCACTTTCCTTCTAATTTGTAATGAAGATGTAATAAAACAATAATGAAACTTTTCGTTCACAAACTGAGTAAACACATAACCAGTACCTAAGCTGTGGTCAAAGCCACAACATTTGTGGTCCTCCATTTATTAATTTAGCTTTGTTCACTGTTGACCACTGGGCTCATTCCGCAGAAGGGCAAACAAATTGTATCAGCAGAAGATACAGCGCTTTCTCATTTACATCGGAGTAGCTTTGTTTGCGGATCTGACCTCCCGCAAAATTAGTCTCACTGGCCGAGCTTTCTGTGGTTTTGTTCTCGTTTTGTTTAAGAGTACAGTATTTTGGGGCGAGAAGGTTTTTGAGGGGGGTAGGCCAACAGGAAGCACTCGACGTAATCTCATTTCGAACGGGTTTCGTTTCGGTTAAAAGTAGTACCGGCAAGGAAGAATGCAAGGTTGATAAATAAGAAGAAAGAACGACTTGGGTTTGTAGCCGAGTTCCGGACGTGAACCGCGGATGGGTTTTTGACGCTCGTACCGTCTCAACCTGGAGCAGCCGTGTGGTCGGCTGCCAGTGTTATGGATAGAACCCACCATCTCCACCCCCCCCCTCCACCATCCGCCATCCGCCATCGGCCAATACTTAATTAACAACTCTGAGTAAATGTTTGCCCTTGCCTGGATCCGGAATTAATCGAATTACTTATTACAGGGGGATGCACGAGAGGGGGGTGAGTGAGGAGACAAGGCTTGGCAGATGGTGTACCCCCCCCCCAACCAACCCAAAACTCTTATCGCTGTTACACGCTCAATCGCCGCACTCTTTCCACCCAGCAATCCATCTCTGTCCCACCTTATCTCTCTTGAGGCACGAAGTTTATAATTGAATTGTTTTATTAATTTTAGAGTAAAGCTGTTATACGATCACGGCGACGCTTGTACGATGTTCGGCAATAGAAAACTCAACTCGTTCAAAACCTGCTGTGTTATGAACAGTAAATATTTTCAACGAAACAGTAAGTTCTCCGAGAACTTTTGAGAGAAGTGCGGTTTTTAGAGGAGAGGCATGAATTTTATTTCAACTTATATACTATGATACTGCTTTGAATCGATTATTCAATTTATAGGGCTAATAAATAGCTATTTAGGGTGTCAATTTGATCAAAATCTTAAGAGCCGTTTTCGAAAAAGTCGGATCATCATAATTCCAACCTCAAGATCCTTAGAACCTTGAGTTCCACATTTCAAGTCAATCCGTTAATTAGGGATCGAAATAATGTGTTCACAGACACAATGTGGTGTGGGTCATACACAACAACATACCAATAACCAAAAACCACTTTTGGATCTTACAACTCTTTTACTTTTCACTCATGGATACTTTTTTTGAGAAGGGATGCCTTTTATTCGTCGACAATCACATTACGAAGGTGTCATAGGTCATTGATTCTGTAACAATAATTGATAACAGATATTTCTGAACGAACGATAAGAGAGAGGAAACGGATGATGGAAGGCGTTTTCATGAAAACTACAAACAAACAAAATGTCTGGCATTTGAATTCTTTTCGTTGTTTGCACAAGGCAACACGACACGCGAACGCTTCGTGGATGGACATTTTTTGAGGACATTTTAGTGAGTCTGTCACACGCTAGAGAGAAAGATAATGAGAAAGAGAGAGAGAGAATGGGAGAGTGGCTGTGACCGCCGCTTTGGACTTTATAGCCGCTGGCGTCAGTTGGTGTGTTATCGGGAAGTGAGCTAATGTATTCATTCTCACACCCGTCCGTATCTCAGCGAGGCTGCAGTTCGCCACCACAGGCTGCAAGGTTGCTGGCAACAGGATAAGGTACGTATCAGCCAACTTACCCCCAACACAAGCACTCGTCAACAACATCATTATCATTGTAACTATTGTGTTGGCTGGTCGAATGCTGAATAAAAAACATCAACAAGAGAATACATTAATTTTTATTCTATTTATTCAAGTACCAATTCTAGAAAAAAACATTAAATACAGTATTGAAAACAGTATAATGAATAGAATAAAATATTTATTCAAGTACCAATTCCAGAAAAAAAACATTAAATACAGTATTGAAAACAGTAATTGTATAACCTCATTGGAAATCGTGTTGAGACACCATCACGCTAGCAAAAGGAAGAAAAAGTCTAGAGTCGAGCGAAAAATATACAATAATACTTGAATAAATTTGTTCAAAAACGTTCTTGGAAATAATAAGATAAGAGTAGGTACTTAAAAATTAAAATAAATATAAATCGAGCCTCCACAAACACGAATGACATGAGATACAATAAAATATTAAACTACTTTTTTTATCTAAAAACAATAATTCCACGTCTTCCAGCAAAACAACCAAGCTTTAATTTTTTTGAGGCTTGATTGATTTTGAATATTGATTAAATACTGTATTTGTAATTACAGGGCCATAAAGTATGTAAAGAGGAAGTATGTTATACAGAAGAAGTTAGCTACAGTTTATAATCATAAACTAACCAATTAGAGATGGATATGAATGGATTATCTGTGTTATAATTCACAATTTCTTCTATCTCTTTGAGAATAACGTACGTTCTTCTACGATGAAACAACTATATGAAAATATGTTTATTTTGTGGTCGATTAATATGAATATGATTGACGACTACTACTTGAGGGTAGAAACCGAAATTTAGTCAAGTTATTCACGTCTTCTTGTTTAAGGAATATTCATAAATACGGTTCTAAATTCAGAAATCACGGCTGCTTTTGAGGCTGTATGCGGACTGATTTTAGGTGGGATTGGGATACGGCTGGAGAATCACAGCACAAGCGAGGGTGGATGGATTTTTGAAAAGGGCTAAGATCGTCGTCATGAATGCGATGCATGTTGTCGTGAAGCGGAGGTGGAAAAGGGGAAATTCTCCCTACTTGTAGAAGTTGCAGTCGTGGAAAGCATACCACGCGTTGCCAAGGCGACCGAGTCACGTGACCTCTCCTGTCAATGCTTTTTGGCTACTCACACACACGCACCTTCCAAGAAATAAAACGGCAAGCATCAGAGAGGACGAGTCAGTCGGATTCTAGAAAATAAGAAACAATGGCGGAGAATGATTCCACTGCACAGGTGCATAAAATGGATTCCAAAAAATGTAAATTATTGTAATGTACCCTGTTTATATTATAAGCGTTTTAATACCCGATTTTCCATCTCACAGGGTAGCCTACAGTGGAGAACTGGAAATATTGTAAATCTAATCAATATCGTAATATATCCATACTGAATCACTCAATGAATACTCCAATATTACCCATAATGAAAAATATTATTTTACAGTTGATATTGAAATGGACTAATTAAATAGCTGTAACAAATTTAATAGTTGCCAATAGTGAACAATTCTAAAAGTTACATTGTATGAACATTTTGGTACAGTACTTGAAAAAAGTTGTGGAACTTATGCGTATTGTGGCTTTATGACGAGATATACTTGACCAAATACTGTAGTATTTATTTGAATAATTAGATGGAAGTTTTATCTATTTCATTCATTCTACAGCAATGCTATCTTGAGAATATTGATGATAGTTTTAAGAATTAAACTCGTTCAACACCGACTGATTCCCATAGAAACAAACCACATTAATTTGTTAGTGTATGGGTGTTGATTCCATGTAGTAGTTGATTCTTCTTCATTGTTAAATTTGAAGGCTGTAGGAATTTGGCTGTAGGGCTCTCGGCTATGTTAACTGATCGTGGAGATACTCTACTATTTTTATTTTAAAAATAGGCCTTACCAGTTTTTTTGTCATGATCATAATAATCTTACAGCAGGTAACACCAACTTCTCTATCGAACAGAAAATCAATTAACTCTAGCCACGATGAACAAAAGTACATTTATGACCGTTATATTACTTTTATGAATAGTAATTGTTATGTTAATGAGTATTAACAACCGTCATGTGTCAAACTGATAAAAGCATTTCACCCATAGACCAATCTTATAAAACATTCACGGATATGCATTAAAAACAAAAGACCGGACCATTTACGGGAGCTAATATTTGCATTAGCAAATTGAGAGACCATTTATCGAAAATATTTTCCACCGGCATATTATGCTAATAATTGTTGTTGATAACGACTTCATAAATTATACAAACACCGATGCACGAGTAAAATGATGTTTGTCTCGAAATGCAAACATTGACAACTAGGTAAACAGCATTTTTTCTGCCAATATTCAGCGGTATGTTGATAATAATAATGAAAATCGCAGCCGAAGTTAATTACGATTAGTTTGAAAATTAATTTATTCGCCGGAAATCGCAGTTTGGAAAATGCTAAGCAAAGAGCGTGTGTTGCAGTGAATGTAAACAGTGAACGCCACCTTTAATAAGTAGTGTGTGTATACACGTAGGCTACACACACACAAGCAGAGTCTATTCATATTATTTATAGGATTCTGTAGCCGTAGCTCACCCCACCTCCTGTTTAATTCCTACTAAAACGAGCAATTTATAAATATTTGCCTCACGGCGAAAAATGTCAACATTAAATTGTTCAAACAGGAGCCACTTGTATTTAATATCAGTAGTAAATCCTATATACTTTATTCTCGGGGAGGAAGTTTATTAAGTACTTGCCGGTGAGTGGTGACTGTAGACATACCGGTTTAGGTGTGTGTGTGTGTGTTAGTGTGTGTGTTTGTGAAGTAATGATGTCATCACCCAGAAACATTACTTGCGGATGAAACGTATCCGCCCATTGTTATGTTGGAAAATATTTTTTTAATAGGAAAACACGACCACCCTCTCGTCCTTCATCCCCCCCACCCCTCCTCTCCTCCAGACCGAAAGTGGAGGCCGTGACTCCAAGCTCTATGCAGCTCAGCTCCATTTGGAGACGACAAATATTGGTGTTTGCCAAAGAAAACGTTCGCCACACAACGGCAGATAAGCTTCTCTGACTGCAGTTCACGAGCTCACCCTACCCTACCCCCTCATCTTTCAAGAGCCCCCCCCCCCCTTCATCCCAAATCGCAGTCATCTACAACAGCATTCAGACCAATGCCTTCCTCAATCAGTCTAAACGTGGATGATACCGTGCTTAGACCTTCACTTCAAATATTGAAGTTTATAATTAAGACGGTGTATCATTTGAACTGCGGTCATTAATCGTCGCTTGCTTGCAGGAAAACCTGGAATGAGGAAAAGCTAGGAGGAAATGTATGAGGTAAGTACGAACGAAGCGAAGTCAAAATCCAATACGACTTTATTTGTAAGTTGTACTTGCTTACCAGGAATAAACAAGAATGAGGAAAATACGACATGCAAATGAAGTCAAGTTACGACTTTTTAAAAGTTGTTATTTGTTACACAGATTACGTATGTCAAAAGCTGGGAATTTGGGATCTCAAGGAATAAGAATCTCTTGAAACTGGTTTTGACGTTCCTCCAGCGTTTTCTGGTGTTAGTAGTTTAGTGACTGCAGTGTTTGAAATTGGATTCAAGTTACTGGCCAACTTTTTGGCAGAATTTTTTAACCTCTAGAGATCTTCACCCAATTTGTTTCAATTTGTTTTATTGGACAGACACCATCGTACTTCGAGAATCAATTAGTTTAAAATTAGTAGTTTACTAATTATTACAAGTAAGGAAATACTCAGAAAATCTGGAAACTCGATTTAAACATTGAAAACACTCAAATACCTCAATTCAGGGCTAATTTCCTATTATCCAGAGATTTTCCAAAATCCGTTACTAGCATGCATCTAGTGGTTGCAACAGAGATATTAGAAGTAACTTCATTTTTCTATACTCTCTGGGCTCCACTGGGAGGGACTACCAAAGATAAATTCCATTTTAATTGATTGAACGAAATTCCTAATTAATGCCATATAATATTCTGAAGACTTTGCTATTTGCAATATTGACAACAGATTAATAGCTTGTAAGGAAATATCTGTTGTCAATATTGCAAATAGCAAAGTCTTCAGAATATTATATGGCATTAATTAGGAATTTCGTTCAATTAATTATTATGATTCAACAGCAACTGTATAGTTGCAATGTCTCATTACCTTCCATCTTCATAAATTCCATTTTATGCGGACAGTAATTGTTGTTTGCATAGCTAGTGATGAATGAATCAATCAATGAATGAACATTGAGCAGCTATGCTCCGTTCTTATATTAAGGGATGTGGATACATTTCATAAATGTACAGGAAGAGGCACTAGTATGAAATTAGTTGTAGACGAAAACAACCTATTTTTCATTGAAAATCATTTAGTACATAAATAGCCCACTGTTATTAAATATAGTCAAACAAAGAAAACTTAGGTTATTTTCACTTTCTCTCTCGAGTGACTAGGCCTACTGTAGACTGTGATTATTGCAAGTCACTCTCCAGCTATGATCAATGATCAAACAGTGTTAATAAACGTTGGTTTCTTATGAACCCATATTATTCACTCACACCAAAAGCTGAAATACAAATCATCAAGAGATTTATAAAGAGTGAATAATTTCTAAACATTATTGAAACAAAAGAATCCGACACGAGAATCTGTGAAGTGATCTCATTCTAGTGGCGTCAGATTCGTGTTCGTTACATTGATCCCGTTAGATTAAATCATTCAATGGTAATTGAATTCAATTGCATTTTCGTGTAACTGGTTTTAAAACTTTGACACTTTTTCAAATTTCTAGAAAAATAATTAAATTACCTTAGAATATAGTGGAGAGTGACACGCAGCTGCTCCATAAAATTAGCTGCAAGTCAGAGATCAACAACTAATCTCGCTAATTGAGTGATCAAAAATCAACATCGGCAAAGACCGACCAATCACTGATTAAACTTGATTCCCCGATGTTGGGTGTTGGCCGACGTCAGTCAGTGTTAATGCAGTTGAGTCCAGGCAAGAGTTGAGTGTGGATTAGCTAGCTTCTGACAATTTCGAATCATCGAGTTGTTATTCTCATCGCCAGACAAATAGGAGGCGAGGGTCTTCCGGGTCTCGAACCGGGAACCGTGTCTGTCTGAGCCGGCCGGCACCGTGTTTGTCCAGCGTCAATAGATTAGCTGAATGCAAAGCACAACTGGGAAATTAATGTGTGCAGTCATTTGCTCTTCCTCTAATGAGTTCTCTGAGCAGTAACTGGCTTGGCTGTCGGCCATCATTGCACCTATCTCACTTGTTACCTTTGTTTCAAAGCTTTCCATCCTTGTTACAAGTTACGGCCTCTAGTAGCCCTACGCTCCCTGACTTGGTCGGCTATGTGGTGTGGAATTGATTGTAGTGCTCTCAAATGAGGTGCTGTCTCTCGGCTAATTGCAAAAAATTCTCATTTTTGTCACCAACAATTTTAATTATTATCATTGTTCACAACTATGTTATGTAACGTGAATATTACAGTTTCACAATTGATTCCAAAACTGCTGCATTATCGAAATGAATTTTCCAACCCCCTTGCTTGAGGTCATTATCATTACAATACAGTTTAATATCAAACAACTGGTTCTGGACCAATTAGAAACCTGCATTGCAGTTCTGTAATGAAAAAATAACTGGAATGAAACTAAAATCAGCTGTTTAGATCAAATCAGTTCCGTAACAAAGAAAAATAAAAATAAAATCAGCTGATTCAATCAAACTGTCCTAGCGAGAAGCTGTTCTGTTCTCACCTAACAACATTGGGACATGCTAGTTTGAATCAAGATCAGTTGAATTAGTTGGGGTTGGTAATAAATCTCAAATGTGAAAAGAGTTTCGTGCCCGACTTTGGAAAGTTCATGGTGAAGTTTGAGAGGACCGATTTTGATGCGGTTTGCGCCAAAAAAAATATAAGATATCGAATTTTTTGCAGGCTTTATTTGTTTTTCTGAAATAATCATTTTAAATGCAAGAAATTTGCTAAATACTTAAAATAGTTTCCTGTGACACTATCTGTTTGCATTAAAATGCACCAAACTTAAGTTAGTTTGTAAAATCCCCCATAGAGAGCTTGGAAGCTGAAAGTAGTACGTGACCAGTAATCAGTAGGACTTCATTGGTATGACTGAGCTGCTGTCAGCTGCTGATAATCAAAAGAGCAACTTTTTAAAACTAAGAATTTTAGAAAATTCAAATGAACGACGCTTTGCGCTGCATGGGGTGACCTCGTACAAGGTAATTTTTTTTTGTTAGTCGTGGATGCACTAGTCATGGTTGTACTGTATTTGGTCTTTAAACAGCTCGTGAGATAGTTTAAAATACTCGCTAAAGCTCGTTTAGATTTACTCGCTATTCATTTCCCGGTTCATTATAAGATTCTAATCATATGTTCAAGAGAATAGGTTGTGGTATCAATCTAAACTCTGTTGAGGATCAGGATCTAGTCCAGTGTGGGCTTCATAATGTGATGAATAAAGGAGTACCTAAAGCAGCCCTCTTAATCAAGTCGTTTGTCAGAGTAACTGAAGAACAAAGAGTTTGAAGATCTCTCGTGTTCACTGCAGAGGACTGTACACACTACACACGACAAGAACAAGATGATAGAAGAAGAACAAGAGGAAAATTGAATAGAAGAAAGAGGCTGATATTTGTACAGTCCGATACGTAGCCAGCCACTTGTAGGGCCCCCATAGCCTTTTGTCCGAAATGTTTTCATTTTTGCTAAGCCTCCTCTTATCTTATATATAATCAGATATAAGGCTATATCTTGAAATAAGATATATATTTATGAGGCTATACTATCGAACGGGTTGAGGCCAGAGAGAATAGGAGTCAAAGTAGTTAGCAGTAAGTAAATTCATAAGAAGTAAGTTGAAGCACAGACAACATACTATAGTATATGTATATTGTATATTGTATAGTATATGTATATTGTATACTTAGTCTATGGTTGAAGTAATAGCAGTATGTCCTTCTGTATGAGTATTTTTATACTCTTCAGAGCTCCAGAGTCTAGGCAATGGAAATAAACATATAGGGACTGCGGCTTGCAGCTACTAGCGCTAACATGTGGTAAATAAACCTTATTGGTGATCCACTGAGGCTACGTAATCAATATATTCGAATGCAAAGAAGACTCTCAGTCATATTTGAAAAATAATGATCCAAAGTATCTCAGGAACCTCTAAAAGCAATACTTAGATACCTTCAGTAGTCAATATCGATGGAAAGAAACAATGTCCAATCAATTTTATTCCTGTCATCAATAATGATGACAATAGATTGAGAGAAAGAGAGTGATCGCGATATAAGATAAGATAAGATTACTTTATTCATGTAGATAACAATAATTTTAACTGCTTAGATACTAGGTTACAAAAGTTGTAAGTATAAGTAATATAATTCTAGTAGTTTTATGAATTGTGACTAATAATTTTCAACAATGTAAAATGCAATCTAATAATGTTAACATAAGTGAGATTTATCTACATGAAACGGCGAAGTTTGGACATTTGAATGTCCATTCTTGGAAAAAGATGTCCAAGGACATCCTTTCCATTAACACTTGGCCGTAAGAGTGAGAGAGGTCACGATACTCGAGAGAGAGCCGATGAATCGATCCTTTTAAAATAATTAGTGGGAATAATCTGGTTATAATGCTCTGCATGTAATAAATACAATCATAAAAAACACTTGAAAAGAACTGATTAGTATGTAGTAACATTATTTGAATGATATACTGTATCATGAATCTTTTTAAGGTCTACTTAAAATCCTGCTTTGTTACCACTGCAGCATGAATAGGCAGACAGAGAGAGATAACCAATAATTGTTGATCAGCCTTCAATCACCAAAATCTCTGTATGCTTCTTGGTCCCTGTATGCTTCACATATTGACAGTATTTTTAAACTAACGATCAGTTGCACAAAAGTCCAATCGCTTGAACCGCCGTAAAATGATGTCATCTAACGAAACCAATGCAAAGAGAACCAATGGACAAGTCTGAAATCGATGCAATAACGTCATTTTAAATTCAATTGAATTTTTCTGCATCAGGCTATACTATTTTTCTTATCATAATACTGAGATAAGACATAATACAGAATTACAGAGATAACTATACTTTTAGTAATGCAAGGATTAAATAGGAAGGATGGACAATATACTGTATCAGAAATAATTTTAAATTTTGTAAATAGTCAAATAGAGTTGCCAACCTGTAAAAATTGTTACCTCATATAAGAGAGGCTTTTGTTCAATTTGAATGCAAAAAAAGCTTTATTATAATACAAGGATAAGTATACCATAATTATAATTGGACAATTATGATTTCCAGTATAAGTACATATATTGTAAATAGAGGAGGCCCACCGCTACTTCTCAGCAGCTGCACCTCTCTTACATACTTGTAGGCAGTTTTCGAATCTAACGTAGTAGGCCTACAGAAGGTAGTTTTATAATCCATAGCCAGGGACGGAGAGCCATTGCTGCAATACACCACCTGAGCACACATTCGTTAAATCCATTGTTTGCCAGCAACAGAACCGTCACAAAACATACTGACATTCGATGCTATCGAATTGCCTTAGCACTTAACTAGACTGTCAACAACTCAAGTTACTAAAAGAAGGCTGTGACTGTTTTAATTGCGAATATCTATTGGCAAACAAAGCCAAATATCATGTCCTTCAACTGTTGTTGCTCTCAATATTAAATTACATAAATAAAATTAATATGTTCTATGAATAGAATAAAATAGACAATATCTCTTTCTCTTTAACTTTTGTTCCTAAATTTGAATAAATATTTTAGAAATTGATGAATCTAGAATTGGGAAATCGGATTTCAAAGCTGCAATTTATAAAAATATAGTTTTGAATGCGGTTGAAATAATGGTGAAAATCAATTTCAATTAATAAAGATAAGTGACTAAAATATAGAGCTCGCAATCTCGTAAACCCTTTTGGGAGTACCACCAACTTATCTACAGTATATATCTGATTGACAAGGCACCTGAACTGACAATGAGTTACCTAACTGCAATTTCCAAACAATGCTCGAAGTTCACCTGTGTGAGCGTATGAGAACTCATTCCCTATACTCATAGACAAATCAAGTATGAATTTCCTCTGCTATTAAGCAAGTAGATAAATTTTTCTACACTGTGAACATTGTAAAACGTTATAATGACAATAATTCATTTCCAGTGCAGCAGGTGCTACTATTTTAAATCACTGTTGATGGCACACCTTGAACTTATATTCTCATTCATTCAATCCACAAATCTTATGTGATCGTCATCCTTTGCGAGAGAAGGAGAGGTAAAGAATATAACAAATATGTTTGGCTAGTTGCACAAAAATCCAATACAAAATAATCTACGTAAAATGATGTCATCCAACGGAGCAACGAGAACCAATTTTCGAACCTGAAGTCGATGTTATGATGTAATTTAACGGGTGGTTAAATTCAATTAGTTTTTTGTGCAACTGGACTTTTTAATCAGCATCTAAATAAATTGGAATAAATTGAATTGAATTGAATCTAACTCACTGACTGAAAGACTTCACTTATTATAAATTCAAATTATTTATTATAATTTCCAATGTTATAAGTTGTCGTGAATAGGCTATACAAAATATTCTATTCTCTATTTTTCAAAACAAAATAATATATATAGTGAATTTATGAGGGTTTCTTGCTTGTTTTTTACTATTTATAACTTTCATTTTTGGTTCTTGTAAATTTTGATTCTAACCTTCTCCAATTTTTTCTAACCTTGTTCTCAATTACACCATGGTAGATGTTTGTCGAATATCTACCATTACATGGTGGTGCAATCAATTTCCTAAGCACACTATTAATATTCTCATCTGGAGCACCAAAGTATAACACAGAAATTATCTTGGCCATTACACACAATAGGTGATATTTGTAATGGCACAACTGAAATACGACCCCAATACGAGAGAGCACTATGCAAAGCAAGCTTTGAATTTTGTAGGTTAGGTTGCCGAAAATGTGTGCTGCAAACAAAGCGATCGTGTATGAACCGCGGCTTGCTACCAGTTCATATAGCCTCTTCATTGTAATTCAATTCTGTTGACAAAAGGGCACAAACAAGCGAGAGGCTAGCTGGCGTTCATGGCGAGTTGGATTCATGAATTAGGAAGTATCGAAGCATTAGAGGGAAAGAGCGTAGAGTAAGACAGAGGAGGTGGAAGGCACAGTGCCTGGACAAACAGATCGGAACAGGGGCCGCCGCCGACTCGTTAAGAGCATTAACGGCGATCTTCAGGCAGTTTCAAATCGTAACTGCGAAGACGCCAGAACACAAGCAGTGTGGATTAAAATGGAAACTGGAAGACGCTAGAGCACCAGTGTGGATGAAAACTGGAAACTCTTCAACCACCTATCCCGAAGATACAGCTGCTGGCAAGTTTTCTGTTTATTCAACTCCGGACATTCCAACTCCTTGCAAGACTTCGCCTCCCGCCCTTAATTCCTCACACCCTTTGCCGCAAGTCTCTCCTTATTTCCGACAATCTCCACACACTCTTGTTAATTCGGATTAGAAGGGTGCTTTCAACTTGCAACGATCTTGGAGGGCGCTTCCAACTTCCAAGATTTCTCCTTTATCTTGGAGAACACCTGATGTAGAACTAACTTTTAGTCGGCTCTCCATGGTATTTGTTGACTCATTCAATGGCATCCTTTGGTTCGGGTGATAATTAGTGCAGAGAACATGGCACCTGAGCGCATTGGAAATTCAAATCATCGAAAATATTACAAACGTATCCTACTAAACAAATAGTGGAAGAATTTTGTATAGGAATAACTTCAGAATATGGATTAAAACAGTAACACGTTCATGGAAGTGTGAACGAAATACATTCTCCAAATAACTCTCCTCAAGGAAGTTTGCTAAATTGACTCGACATTATTCAAGAAGAGAAACAATAAATAACACTAACAACAGTAACATTTTCTGACAATACCTAAAATAAGGCTGAATAAATGGTGGTTCTAGCAACGCTGGAGAAGATAGTGATCAATTTGATACTGAAAAATCTAAGTTTATGGAAAAATTCAATACTCATATTAGTATATTAATAATCTAGGATATCTTCCCACTATAGGAGTACTGTATTGATAAATTTCCAGCAATAAACCGCAATTGGATGGGTTTGAACAGAACAAGACCACTATTATCGCGTACCAGAAATTTATATTGTTAAACAATACACATTATAATGCTATCAATATTGGGATATTTTTTATTTTCACAAGGGTATCTTCTCACTATAGATGGGAAGAAGTACGATATATTTATTGATAAGCTCCCAACAATAATTAATCGATAGTCAGATGGAGGGGTTTGAACAAAATAATAATAAAAACAATCTCCTTATTATTGCGTACTAGCAAAGACTATATGGTGTGATGTTTACATAATATTGAATTGTCTTTGGTATAAGCTATTTAAATTGTTGTATAATGTACTTTAGGTAGTAATATACTTCATACATAACATGATATTGTCTCTAGTACTAGCTATTTAAATTGTTGAACGAACAGACAACTACACACCATATGATAGGGTTGGGGTGAAGCAACATTACCAACACAGACCGCCGTCAGGGAATGAATGTTTTGTATGCGTAATGAGTCAGTCTACTGGTGAGACAGGCGGCCTCTTGGGGTGGGAGGGGGATGATGATAGTTGCAGCGGGGTGGTGGAGGGGTAGTTGGTGAAGGGGTGGTTTTGGACAGAGTGCAAGCGCTAGATAATAATATGATTCACAGAGTCAACAGACCAGCGTGACGGATGGCATGCTCCCAGGATAAATACTCCAACTACCCTAATTGCCGTTCACTATATGAGAGTGTCCGTCAGACAGGCTAAGGGGGGAGGGGAGCCGCAGCAAACTAAGCCGGCGAAAGCATAGTCTTTACACCCAGCATCTATGAAGTGGACGAGCTTACAATAATTGATAAGGCTCTGTTTGATGAACTTTCACTAGGGAAACTGACGGCATGTGGGCTTGATTCACATGTTTCTCGCAATGCATTTTCCCTATCGTTAACGTAGAAGATAATATTTGTGCAAGTTCATGGAATGGTTTATATACATGTTTTATGTAATATATACTATATAGTTTATATGGTTTATATGGAGAGGCTCATAAAAATTGAATGCTGGTGATTCCAAAAGAGACCTCTATGACGCAGACCTCTATCAGTTTTGAAGAATCTTCAAAATCAAATTCTTTTGATTTATAATTTAACAGCACTACGACTTGAACTCACGAGACCACATTTCAAATACAATATTGAATTTTACAAGAAATTTAGAACCAAAAATTTTTAACACGTTATAACAAAATGTTAAAGTCAATTACTACTCAAATATTCTATTTCAAAGACACAATATTGTTAGATATTTTCATTCTTATTCTCTCGAGGTTGTTTACACCTGAATGAAAGAAATTCGATACGGTAGCTGGAATGAGAAGCTGTGGCAATAAATCAGTAAGAGCGAGTAGAAGCGTGTGTCATCCGTCAGATGCTGTGGTCTTGCTGTTAAAAAGCCCATCCGACAATGAATAGGAATAGAAAGCCTGTAAACAGACAACCCCCGAGTTGAATTCTACGAATGGACTTTTTATTTGTTTTCGCCCGAAAGAGCTTCACCTCCTGCTGTCGTCTGCCCTCCATTCCCCCGGGAGTCAGCGGTGGACGTCGCTTAACTCCTCCACAGTTTCCTCTCTCACAAAGAACCTCCACCGTCTTTCTCCTCCTGCTCATCCTCTACCTCCATCCTCTTCCTCTCCCATCCTTTGTCATCCGCACCGGCGTCCTATGTCATCGTGTATGCAAACATCATTCTCCTCTCTCCTCATTTCTTTCCTTCTTCTCTTCTCTCTCCTTTCCACCTTTCATTCATCGTAGCACGTGCCCTTCATGCTGAGATTAAATATCGCAACTTGAAAGAGTTTGGTATCATTGGGGGAACCGATCCCCAAATGGATTCCGATCTGAAAAAAGTTGTAAGATAAATTTCAGTTGTCTTTCAAATCGTAGTGTGATTGTGATATAATATCATAGAGAAATAAATCTAATATCGTGGACGAATTCAGAAGCTCATGAATTAGAAATTCTTGAACTTATTCAAAAGAGGTGGATATGTATAATATACAAAACAATCTGTGCTCTCCTCTTATTCTTAAGAGTACATACTCTTATGAGTAGCTATATTTATAATATGATGAAACCCTCTTTTCATCCGACTCACATAATATGTAATTCTTACATATATTATATAACTTACATAATATTATATTTATATACTACATTCTTAGCCTTCACAGCATTTATTCCATCTAGATCGTTCGTGATCCTAGATTTCAGTCCACAATTCCTTGAGTGGTATCGATTCCTTAGAGGATTTTGAACTAGATCCTTTTCAATTCTTATGAGTATGTGGTATATACAGTATAGCTCCATTTAAAATCATAGAAAAAAGTGTTTTTGAGGTAAAACCGTAGCCGAACATACTCAGTTATCCAAATCATACAGCAGTATGTAAAATGTATTAACATCAATTTACAAATTCTTAGTTACCAGAGGCAGATATAATACATCCGGTTAGCTAGGGTCTTTCTTAGCATACTATGCAATAAACTAATAATTCTAATGTGCATCCGCCTTTCTCTTGAATCCCAGGTCTTCAGAATTTCCCTGGAACAGGCCTCAGTTCTAACAATTCGTTCACCCAGTTCACATTGGATAGATTACAAATTAGAAGATTAGCGACAAGTTGCAGTGTGTCATTTTGCTTCTTGAGTGGAGGTAGGTAAGTTAAAGTAAAGAATGTAGCAGCAAGTAAGAGACTATACACAACTGGACGACTTTCCGATTGAGCGGCAAACTGACTCCCTGCTTGGACCCTGATTGCGGGGCCAAGGCCCCAAGGCTACAAACAGCGCACAGCGTCTTTATTGGCCCACGTTCATTTCCGCCTTAGCAGACGTCGGGACGCTCTCGCCCCCCTCCACCCTTCACGCCCCTCAGGGCCTCAAATCACATCCCCCTTGCACGGGGCTTATTGCTAATAAATACCGCTTATTCTTTCAACGTGTCCTTTTCTCTCTTTGGGGGGGGGGGATCCTTCTACCCTATCACCGCAGGCGACATGGTTGAGATTGAGAACCGAGTCGAGGAGAGATCACTGGTGTCAGAAAGAAGGGGATTTTTAAAAGTGCCCTACCAAATTGAATACTACTAGACTAGGATTATAGCGACGTCGCTTATAATCCTCGATATTAGCAATGGTGTGGTGGTTTTTTCATTTCATCGCATGCTGAGAGACTAGTTTGAGGCTAGCTAAGAGAAATTTGGTCTGTTCGATATGCTAGTTAGTATGTTATTCATGTAAGTTAGTTTGTAGTATATTTTGGTGTGTTAGAGTGATTTGTTGGATATTTTATCAGTAGACGATAAAATAAAGTGAAAACAGGGGTTTGTAATAATGTAATAAAAGTGAGTTACAACAACCTCCAATTCATTAGAATTCGAGATACCGGTTTCGGTTGTTACACCGTTGATGAGCAGTACTGTAATTCATATTGGTGAGGTGCTGTAAAAAATTGAAAGTGAAGCACTCTTTCCCCCTTGCATTTTCTTGTGAAATCAGTATAGGATGAGTCTCGTCGTGAAAGGCTGATTTTATTCGACGTCAGACAAAAGCTTCATACCAAACCAGTACTTCATATTGGTAAGGTGCTGCTGTGACAAAAGTGAAGTCAAGAGGTCGTGGTGACTGGAGTGGGGAGGGAGGAGGGGGTTAGCCCGAGGGCAGCCGGAAAGGGCCGAACAGGTCGCGCTGCTGCTATTTGGTAAATAAAGACCTAAACATATTTGCCGAGCGTTTTAAATAAAAGTTTTCACTCTCTTCGTCTCTGTTTGTGTAGCCCACTCTCAGACCGCGCGCGCTAGAAAGATCTCAGTGCAAACACATTGCAGAATGAATGATATGTACTTGCTGCTGCTCTCTGCAGCAGACAAGAGAAGCGCCACTGCTGGTGGCGACACCGGTGGCGCTTCCCCGTGCGAGTGCCTTGCAAAAAATACCCCCTTGCTCAACTACCCCACCTCCACCCACCACCCCCAACAGCCATCTACTTACTGTTGACACTTTCCTTGCTTCATCACTCCGTTCTTTTCACTTATTCAGCAGGCTTCTGTCAAACACCCTCCACCACCCTATCCGCCTTTGTCATCATCCTTGAACTTCCCTGCACATACAGAGCGAGTACTGGTACTACACATTTCACTTTATTCACCTCCTGTCTTTTACCGTCATCATCCTCATCACTTCCACCTGTTCTGCAAAGAAAAAAACCCGTCAGCTATCCCCGTTTGCTAATAACAAATATTAGTCTATCACAACGTTCTAATTCGGGGGGCGGCAATCATGCTTCGCCTTTCCCACAGCGCACACAATTAGAATGTGTTTATTAAAATTTCTTATTTGCATTGGCATTACTGTCGCCTTTTTCAAGTTGTGTGTACAAGAGGTGTTTTCAAGCTTGATCAAATGTTTTTCTTGTAAATTCAACATTGATACTGGAGGCTTTGAAGAATGTTTTTCTTGGTAATCCAGCGTCCAATATTTGGAGTTGCTCTGGTTTCATTCATCCGATTACAGTATTGATGGAAGCGTTTATAAAAAAAATGTAAATATCTTTTATATAGCTCTTTTAGAAATTGTTAGATCTCCCATTAATTTTTTGATGGCAATGTGAAGTTCAGTTTGGAAAAATAGCGAAATTGAGCGTTTTTGTGTGGTAATATAGAAAATAAATGAATTCTAATAAATTAAATGAAATGAAAATAAATGAATGGAATGGAAATAATGAATGAAAATAAATGAAATACATGATATTCGTTCTTAAATTCCTTCCTGGAAACTTAAATTACAGTTGAAATGGCAATGAAATTCACATTGACATCAAAAACCGAATGGGATATCTAGAAGGCTATACACTTACTAAAGTACAAGCTAGGAGCTAAACTAAGGAGCTACATTTACTAAATGTTACTAGCTACATTTTGCTCTCTCCTTCATGTAGTTATATAGAATATATTTACATTTTGTAGTTTGTACTATCAATTTAAGCTGTGAATTTGTGAAGCTTGATCCATTACGTTAAAATTATCGATTTTTCACTTGAACTACAGACATGCAGTAATTTTTTACCATACAAGTGAGCGTGTGGTACTCACATCAATCTGCATGGCAAAAATGACTGATTGTCGGTTGTTCAAGTAAGAAATCGATGACAATAAATTATTTAATGAATGATTCACCTTTCAATGGTACTGACATAACAACATGAGGTTTTGCAATGAAGCTCAGCAAATTCTAATCCTTAAAAAATTTACTTCTGTTCAGAAAATTTGTGATTCTATGTCCTTCTTTACAGCGATGATTTAAAATTTATTCCTTATAGAAAAGAAGCAGACAGTGGGGTTGCAATTGAATAACTAATAAGTAATAACTGTTCCGAATTGGGTAGACGACTTAAAAATGTATGTGTAAAACTAAGCTCCTGTCTCTAATAAGATTACCCATGTAATCTATCATCCGTAACTAGTAACTGCAGAAAGCAGGGGTTCGGACTGACTTTCAAAACCCCTAGCCCAATTTCACAGCATTCAGCATACCTTTCGTGACCTGTCTTCAGATTCGCTTTATACTGGCGCATGACAGCCACAATGCTAAATGCTAACAATAGATCTATCCACAGTTTGTCTTCTTTTTGCTCCTTTCAAGTTGAAAAGTCACAACACTAATCCTCGAAGAAATCTCCTCGCTACATGGTCGTTACATCCCTCAATGGACTATAAAATATAGGCTATCGTGGAGCCTGAAAACCTGAACTAATGGGACTTTATTATTGGAACGGTGAGCTGGAAAAAGTAGTTACTTTCCCAATAGTCAGCTACTCTCCTTTCAAAATTGGAATTCTTTTACATTTTTGATAAGATTACCTCATTCGTGTAGATAACAATATATTTCAGAATTCTAGATTAAGATAGTTATGAGTAATTAAGTGATAGTTTTCAGTATTCTATGAATTTCTCAAAGTATAAAATTCAAAATCATTCAACACTATGGATATAGATGTGGATAACTTTAGGATCTTTGACTTTAGAATAACGTACGGAATAAATGAAAAGACAAGATGTTGTCAAACCACTAATTTATTAGAAAATTGAGATACCAGTTTCGGTTGTTACACCATTATCAATCTCTGGTAAACTGAAAATTTAACGTACAGAGTAGCAGTATTTATACTAACGGTAAAGCACCGCTATTGGTAGAAGCTCCAGCCAATGACCGTGAACGGCTGCCATTGGCCTAGACAAGCTCCTCCCCGATTAGTGGTTCATTCAAACATTACAAAATGGCGATTCATTTTGCCATTTTTTCACTGAACATTTGATAACAAATACTCATAAGTTCTTGGCCGAGGAGAATGTTGAGTTTCTGCATTTTAATAACAAGGGCAGAATTCTCAACATACTGGAAGCTCTAGAAATAAATAGGGTAACAAAAGATGATCAACAGTTGAGTTTGAATGACCAAATTCATTTCAATTAATACAACACCACAAATCTCATTTTATCATAATTTGTTAGGCAGATATTACGGTATTTTCCTTTGTTTTTCTTATTCTTCCGTAATACTGTTTCATTTATTTCTTAGGTTATTGTAGCTATTTATTGTTCTTCAATTGTGTTTTCTGTTTGAATCGCCATTTTGAAATGTTTGAATGAACCACTAATCGGGGAGGAGCTTGTCTAGGCCAATGGCAGCCGTTCACGGTCATTGGCTGAAGCTTCTATCAATAGCGGTGCTTTACCGTTAGTATAAATACTGCTTCTCTGTACGTTAAATTTTCAGTTTACCAGAGATTGATAATGGTGTAACAACCGAAACCGGTATCTCGATTTTCTAATAAATCAGTGGTTTGACAACATCTTGTCTTTTCATTTATTATGGATAACTACCACAATATCACCTTCACAACTACTCAAAGAGGGGGATAACATACGGATATGGATGGACAACTCTATTATAGATGTGTGATAAATATGAGATAAATGGATACTATAGCCTACTATATGAGATACTATGGATACTATATTGAGGAAAATAAGTGAAATTTGATCGTTTATTTAGTGTGAGGCACTAATTTTGCTGCAGGTGTTTATTGAGGTGAATCAATCTGAAAATCAATGAAATAAGATTAACGAAGAATAATTATTAGTAATATGATTCGGATTGAATACTATTTTCGAGTATATTCAACAATGTAATGCAATCTATGATTATTTTCTCAACCACGTTGTGTGATACAGGCCTACTTATTTATTTATTCCTTCAGTAATTTACAAATACTGTAATACTGTACTTAATCGTAAGGTTCAACAGGCCTAAGCCCAAAACTATCCCTTTTACTTCTCAGTATTGACTACAGTTTTATAAGGAGGAGGTATTATTTCCATTCTACGTTCTACCATAGAGGAGCGTTACTCTCTGGTCTTTTCTAATCTGTATTTGTTACAAGTCATCATAATGATCTTATTGTGTATCATCAGGCTACAATTCAATCACATACGAGTATGTCACCATTCCAACTCAATCTACAATTCTATAAATCAATCCTATTCTGCCTATTAATCTAGGCAAAAACTTTCTCATTTTGGAATGCTGAATTGATATTACCTATTAGTAATACTGTTGAACATTGTCTATCCCCTTCTGGCAGAGCGATGAAATTCGACAAGCATCGAATTGATATCATTGAATGTAGCATAATAACACGGGTGGCTTGCACCCCGCTGCGTGTAAAAAGGGTCGCGCCTCCAACTAAAACTTACCACCCCCACTAGAAAAGAGAGGGCTGCCGCTGATGCTGTTAAGTCGACGTGTCCTATCTAATTTGAAGGGATGTTAACGTGCGGTTCAGCTAAAGCCAAAGCAGTCTGTTACGAGATTATCGACGTGCGAGGAGAGGAGAGAGCGACGAGTATTAATTGGCGATAGAGATTTCAGAGAGGGAAGCGCGTCAACTGGGAAAGTTTTTCCCAGGTGTAAAATCGCATCCCGGATTGATAATTATTGCTCAACACCCTCCCGCCTCCGACAGCTAAGCGGATTGCCGTCGTTTGTCACGACCAGGTTACGTATTGTTGCACTTCCGCCGTGTGTATGACATGGACCCCTGCCTGTGATCTTATTGTCCCACCGAAATCGGCAATCCTCGTCGATTTATTGCTTCTCAAAAGTCACACACCTACGTACGCCCCTGCGTTTAGTGCTGCTGCTGTGAGGCGACACCCTCGACACAATAGTTCTCTTTCATGTTGGCCACGCTGCTAAATTGCTGCTGCTACAAATGACTTACAAATGTTTCTGGGTTGACACCTACTGTAATCCAGCAGCTTATCTAGGATATACAGTTTCTTGTTCCTAGTTTTCCTTTCTTGTTCCGTACCGTGTAGGAAATATTGGTGAAAATTTGAAATTGATTATTTGTTATATAATCTATCTATATAAAAGCTAAATGGCACTCACTCATTCATCAGCAGAACTAAAAATCTACTGAACCAAATGCGTTCAAATTTAGCATGCATGTTCAGTTGGAGTTGTTATATCATCTAAAATATACATAGAAAATACATATATACAGAATAGTCATCAAATAGATATTGTCAATAATTGTCGCTTGATTTCCAATAAACAATGTCAATTCTCATGAATAACTGAACTTTAATAATTCAACTTTAATCCACTCTTTTTCAACCGACTCTCAATCTTTCAAGTTTCAGGCTGGCAGTATCAGAAGCAGGTACCAGCAGGCAATAGGTGATAGCATAGACTAACTATAAACTTACAGTTAGTCTATATAATAGGTAAGGCCAGGCGTACACCGGTTAGTCAAGACAAGACGAGATTAGTCACAGTACTTCACACAGTTGCTTACGAAGCAACACACACCAATTAGTCATTGCATCAGTGTGTGCTGCTTCATGAGCAAGTATGTGAATTACTGTGACTGAACGTGACTAATCTCATCTTGTCTTGTCTTGACTAACCGGTGTACGCCTAGCCTAATAGTTAACTAATAGGCATTCAGGTAATAAGTATTGTCAATAAACAATGTTAATTCTTATGAGCAATTGAACTTTAATCATTCAACTTTAATCGACTCTTGTTCAACCGACTCTCAATCTTCCAAGTTTCAGGTTGGCCGTATCAGAAGCGCAGGAACTAGCAGGCATAGGTTACACAGGCAAACCCATGCAGTACCCAGTACCTACATGGACTTTTATCGATGCTCTGGTTGTTTGAACGGAATCAATTTAGCACTTGAACGTGAGCTTAATGAGCTTAATGGGCGCAGAGCATGATGGGTAACGGGAGCCTCACTTGAATGAGTGCAATATCCGAGTTTCGGATAGCGACCAGCTAGTCCATAAACAGTGGCCCGGTGTTGTTGGTAGAACGGCGAGGTATGTGTTGTAGCCTACCTTGGTGGTGCGATAGCTGTTTACAATTGCAAGAAACGGTTGCCATCAGTTTTGGTCGGTTCGCGGGTCTCGGTCCACACACGCCAGCATAGCAGGCAAACAGCGGTCTCGAGAGCACTGGCAAATATTTGGCCTAAAAGGATTGATATCGCAGCGAGTAGATGATTATGGCATTATACTTGGCTAAAGCTAATCGTCATTCTACTAGTAACCATGGCAACTGAACAACCGCCCCGCCCCTGCATTAATCGATTCTCGCATGTATAATGCCTATTTGGACAGAGTAACCAGAGTACAGATTTACATGATAGATTCATATTATTAAAAAATAAACACAATAAGATGAAAGATTTGAAACTTGGCAGAAATTGTTGAACACAAATAAGTCATGGTGTAAAATGGAATTAACAAAGCTCAAACTTTAAGGAAAGGTTAGACGTAACCAAGACTACATGGTACTAAAAATATACTTGGTACTACCAAAGACAATTAGAATACTTATTTAGTTTAATATAATAGTTTCCTATCGTCTTTGGTACTACATATACCTATACAAAAATATTTGAATGAGTCATCTTTAATTCACATAATAATTAATCACTTTCTGGTTTGTCACAGAAATTATTCATAGACAATTTAAATATAGGAAATATTGAATACAGGCAAAATTGAATCTAGAGGAGACAGGCCAGAATAAAATCGCAAATCGCAACCGCAATGCATAATAGCAGCCGGTTCTCACGAGGTCAGTTGAAATGCAAGTTGATGGCTTTGACTATTTTCGTCTGGCTTGAGTGTTTACAACAAGTAATTTGGACCAGCTACTTACTTATCTTTCAACAGTCTTTGATGCGTGAATTCTTCATATAAAATGGAATTGAAATTGAAATGCCTCGGTAAGTGAAAAAGACGGATTTAAAAAATATATAAAAAAAGGTTCAGGGCTGGTTACACAAAAGTGGATGAATGTTAATCTTCGATCACTCATAGGAACTACCATTCTAATTGAATATTTAGTTTAACGGATCTTCCTGCAACTGGGATTTAGAAAAACTGGTTTCAGAGCTGGGAACAGTTTGGTTGGATTTTTTGATAACTTACGTTATCTATGTATGAAAATATAATTATTATATATAGTTATATATAAATGTATATATAGTATATAGTTATATATAATTCTGTATATAGAGTACAGAAAATATCAAGTAGAAATCCACCACTTCTCAATAGGAATAGAAAATAATATGATTATCTCGAAGAAAATTGACTGGAAATGAACTGAAGTCTATCAACTAAGCAAGTAGCAATCTAAAAACTGCAAGTCACACCTCTGACGTGGGCCCATTCTGATCAATGAGTTCCAAATGCGATGAGTCCTGCCCCACTCGGTTTAATTCCGTTGCCACTTTAATTCGATTAATAAACACGCTTTCTCATAATAACGCTCATCTCAGCCCAGGCATAAGGCACGCGCCCCTGTCAGCCCTTCTATCATTGCGGCTAATAATCTTGTCAGGTGAGCTGCATAGAAAACTCACCACAACGGACTACAATAATTATTATCGAAGCCAAACCATATTCCGGGTTCTATGCAATTCAATTCTTCTGGCACGTGATGAGTGGTGGTGAGGGGCCGAGTAACGACAGCTAATATGGAATAGATGTAGAGAGCGATATGGATCGTTCGTTTTCATTATCTTTATGTCTTTTACAATCGAATGTTATATTATTTGTAATTCTCATATTCTTTTGTCTATTTACGGACAAAAACAAATGATTACATTTGTTAGGAATCGATTTTTCAGTCGCTCAATAGACAGTTTATGGATCCAATAGCACTGTTGAATCAATAACCATGTGTTTTCAAATGCAAAAAAAATTATTGATTCAATAAGTTTATTGAACGACTGAAAAACCGGGCATTAGTCGACTTAAGTTTGCTGCACAGCATGCTATCAATGCTTGCTACCTAGCATGCTATGCAACACACAAAATCGACCAAGTGTGGACATGGGGAATTGACTACATCATTGAAAGAATAATTATTTAAATGTAGAAAAATAATATACGTACTCACTTGATGAACGAAGGAAAAGCTGAAGGAACGTTGAGCTAAAGGAACGTTGAGCTAAAGGAAAGCTGAAGAAGAAGCTAAGGAAAACGTTACAACATTTCGAAGTTTTGCTATTCAACGAGATGCATGGAATCATGCGTCAAGATTGACAAATCCATGTATTTAATGATGTCAAATATTCAAATCTCTTCATAACTAGGCTATCATAGTTTCCATCAATCTCCTTTCTATATTTTAGACCTGAAAAAATAAATTCGGTAATTGACAAGGCAATGACACGATTAGATGCACTATGTAATAAACTCTTACTTCTAGTGTCCTCACCTTTTTCCTGTACTGTATTATCATTGAATATATATCCTTTGATATTTATTATCAAAGGATATATATTCAATGGTATTATCAAGATTACTAGGCATATCTAGTAATTTATTTATCTAGTAGTTATCTTGCTTTACTATAATATACAGTACAAAATTTTCATTGAATAGGTCCCTGGTCCAACTTAATTCTGTATCTAGAATTTGTTTGAGTTCAAGATATTGTGAGATTGTAAACGTTGAATGAGAAAATTTAATATTGTCAAATATGTATTGCCTAGCTGCTTGACTTTTTTGTGTGATTTTAGTATTGAACTATTTGAAAATTTTGTATGATATTTCGTATGACTTGCCTATTGCTCTTGTAGCCTGATAGTTAATAAAATTAATCTTGAATCTTGTATTTTTGTTTCAGGCATCAAAAGAACGTGTCACATACATGAAAAACGTGTCGTTTCACCATCGTTCTCTTCCGATAATCGTAACCGTGGTGCTTTCCAGAACCTCTAAAAATTACAAAACTCAGTGACTAGATGGCACATTATCGACCAAAGGCCTCCGTGGATGAGAACGGCGCTCATAAAAAGGCGACGGAATCGAGAAGGCCGTGGACGGGACGGGACAAGGCATCCAGTCGCCCGTGTAAACAGCATTAATAATGGAGTAGAAATGGCGCGAACAAACAATCGTTAAAGCTGCCGGCGTCCGTACGGGTGGCAGCAATAAGCCGTATATTGGGCGACTGCTGATGGCATGAATATTTCAAGTAGCGCCTATTAGCGATGCATGTTCTGTACTGATGCACTGCCCGGCCCGAAACCCATTTTGCCACCGGCCTCCATCAACAACATGCTTGCAAGCGTCTGCTAATAAACATTAGACCGTAATAGCTGTTGTTCGTCCGCTCACCCAGCAAACTGATTAAATTGTCATGAAAGCTCATTCATGGTGATCGAGTCTGTCATTGTTATCAACCTAGGTAAATTGGTGGAATTTCTTCGGCAAGCGAGAGTGAAAACATAGAACCAGTAGAGAAATAAGAGGGAAGCGGTTGACTTCGTGGTCGTACCGGTGAAGGATTGGAGGAATTTCTTCGGCAAGCGAGAGTGAAAACATAGAACCAGTAGAGAAATAAATGGGAAGCGGTTGACTTCGTGGTCGTGCCGGTGAAGATTCGATAAGAGACTTGCACCTGTTACTAACATTGTGAGGGTGACCACTTTCAGTTTAAGGACTTTATCCGCTGAATTTCGTTTATTCATGAGAATCAAAATCGCTTCCCGGTGATTTGGAACTCGCTGTAGGTGCACTCATTTCTCATCATCCTTTCAATTACCCACACTCAAGCTAAGATCTTATGTGAGTAGTGGGTATTTTTTTTCGATTTCAATTCAATTTATTCGCCAAAGAAAATAAAGTATAATAATATTAGCATTACAAATAAATATTTCTTTGTTGTAATAATAACTATTACTAGTATAAGAATTCACAATAAAAATATCTTGGCATCACCCAGCATATGAAAAATCCTGACCGCTAGGTGAGAGTACCAGTTCTAAATCAACATCAAATCAGCAAACAGTAGGCTATGCATAGACTATACTTGAGAATTACTTTACTTAGTTACTAGAGTGGATAGTGTAGTATTTGTTATAGATTAATTTGTGTAGTTACTAGTTTTTGTGTAGTTCTAAAGACTTATAGTTCGGAAAATTAAAGTAAATGCATGAATTTAAATTTTATAGTGGTTTAATCGCAAATTTGTGTTTCGATTTAGTTACAAAGTCTTCGGCATGCAAACAGAAGTACTAGTAGAAGTAGTAAGTATAGTAGCAGTAGATCCAGCAAAAGCCCAGTCAAATGGTAGGGAAAATGCCTGTATGCTAGACTCTCGTATTTTTCTCTAAACGGATTCCTAATCTGGGTAGGGTCCATCCGATGTTGCCCCAATATTTGAGCATGGAAATACTAGCCTACCGAGAACCCATGAAACAACGAAAAATTCGGTTCTCTTGCGGTTTCTCGTAAGAGCATTCCTAATCTGCTCTTTGTTCAAGTTTCTTTTATTGGATGGAATTTGATCACAGGCGTATTTCAGAAGAATATTGTTTTCCGTAGACCCGTAGTACTTTAATTAATTTTTTGAAGCATTGACTCCCGAACATGTCCCAAAACAAGACCAGTTTGGCAGTATTGTGTTTGAACTGAAAACTATAGCTTTTCCCAACTGAACCATACTGTCTCATCAGTCAAATTAAAGACGACGGCTTCTCTAGATATTTTCGAACGAACCATATTGTCCTGTCTGTTAACGTTTCAACGCCATCTGTACAAAGTCGAAGTTATGACATGCAAATCATGGGTGCCTTGCAGGGCCTTTAGATTACGCAGTCATTACCGTTACCTGTTGGTGATGAAAGTGCAAGCAATCAATTAGAACATGAACTATTACGGCTAGCATAAGGGAGGCATAAGGTGTGACTGCCCTGTAAAGTCACTCAAGCATCACCACCCCTTCCCCACCTGTCAATCAATCGGACCACTCACTAATCAAGCGCCAAATGTTTTGGTGAAACATGAACAGTCACGTTCATGAACTAATGAAATTTAGTGAGTTAGTTGCACAGCTTTTTGAGATAGAAATTGAAAATTGTCCCATAAAAATACTATAAAATTTGGAAAATAAACTCGATAAAAATTACTAAAAAATTCTATAACTAATCTATGTACTTGTGATTCTAGGTTATACAGGTACTAAGTAACCCATATAACTAAATATTGTAGTAATTTAACTAAAACATTCAACCAATAAAACAAGTACGCATTTTATCATGCAATGACTTGTCTCGATTGCAAGCTACTTACTTGTTTATCAACAAGTTTTGAACGAAAAACATGAGTTGAATAACAGTTCAATAACACTTTTGTTTTCTGAGTATTAAATATAGTTGCACACTGTCCACATTTACTGGATTTAGTGGTCAGTTAACTTCCAGGATTGATTAACTATGTACTGTATTGTATTTTTGTATTTTTATGGATGGAAATTAAATTCATTATTCATTCATTCAAATAACATGAAAGTTTATTTTAGAAAAATTATGTAATGAGCAATTTATTTCATTAAAAAGTTCTGGATCTCCAGGATGCCGACTTCATTCACTCACCATTTGTAGAGACCCACAAAACCGTATCTTACGAGCTCTCTGATGTCCGTTATTGCTTTGACGGCATAAGCATTGTGGTCTCGTTTGAAACGAAAGCAAAAAGCTTCTTTCCTGCAAAAGGTTGGACCAGCAGCGTTCACTGGAACCTCAGAGAAAGAGGTTGGCATCGCATGGTCAAAGGCTAATTACTAAATTAATTAGCAATTAATCCGCGAGAGGTCGTGTTTGTTGAGGGAGATGTGACACGGGCCCGTATTAAAATGTCGCTAACTAGAGATGGATGGTGGCTGTAGGTGTGAGCAAGAGAGTTGTGAGGGGGTGATCAAACGATTTTGCACGTGTTTTAAGCTGTTTTGCTCGACAGAAACGAGTGAAATCCAATGTAAAAGGACCCGAAGAGTGTTCTGACGCGGTTTTGAACCGGTGCGGGCCGGTCAACACGAGCAGCTAACGTGCCGTGTGAACGCAATCAGGTGCCAGGCCTGTTCAGCGCGTTTGACTGCATTTTTACGCAACGACGTTCGCTTTTCTCCACCGCCGCCGCAAAGAATTTTGTCCCTTGTGACAGTGGCTTGTTCCCTTTTGAGTGGAAGCAAATGCGTTCTGACATTACTATACAGCTGTCATCAGCAGGAGAAATATTAGTAGGCTTTAGGCCTACCTTGATTTTCAAGCGAGGTAAAATACTGTATAATTCTCTATTCTGTTCAAGCTCTTCAAAAATTCATAGCTCTTAAAATATCTTTATCACAACTAAATAATAGATAAGAAAGAATAGAGGCTGTAATAAAGCGTAATTCATCTGCAATCATGAGCGTCATTTCAGCTCTAAACTGGGGTGGCAAGGTCTGCTAGGGATGAGGATTTCAAATTTTGAATTTGAATGTTCATAAACAGTGGTTTGACTTATATAGGCTATATAAGTCATAAACTGCTAAAGGGTGTAGAATGTGAAGAATGAATTAATTTTCTTATATTTTGACAACAATTATGCTCTTAAATCAAACCCTTTCTTATGTTACTTTTCAGCTATAAATAGAGGAAATCTAAAATACCCATCGAATAGTGTATTGAATTTGTTGATTACCGGTTTGAAGGTTTTCAAAGTGATGTTGAGTGTGAGGTATAAATATTCATTTTTGATTGGTCGACGGTTCAAAGCGTATCTGATTCTAAATTCCGCCGGTAGGTGGCAGCAGTTACTGGGTGATGTTATTATTATTATTGTTTAAAATGTTTCCAATAGACACGCCTCTATGCTACGCCTACTCTCTCTCCTGATTGGTCGATAGTTAAAAGCGTATCCAATTCTAAATTCCGCCGGTAGGTGGCAGCAGTTACTGGGTGATGTTATTATTCTTGTTTAAAATGGTTTCCAATAGACACGCCTCTTTGCTCAGCCTAATTTCTCTTCTGATTGGTCGATAGTTGAAAGCGTATCTAATTCTAAGTTCCGCCGGTAGGTGGCAACAGTTACTGGGTGATGTTATTATTCTTGTTTAAAATGGTTTCAACAGACACGCCTCTTTAAACTGTAATTTTCACTTGTTTGCAAATAATTGAAATTATTACTGCTTGATTAATTCTGATAATACGATTTTGGGGTAGAAAAAATGGGTTTAGAATTTTGGGGGTGGCAACCGCTACCCCTGAATGACGCCTTCCATGTCTGCAATAGATACTCCTGATGTTATTGATTTGGAAAAACGTGTTCATAATATTATTACTCTTGTATTTTTCATTTATGTAAATTTCTTATCATCAAGAACACAGCCTAGATTGAGGATGACTACAGAAAGTATTGACAAGAAAATTACACAGAGAAACGGTAAAGTACTGAGAGAAAAGTTACATATAGCAATGTCACTGAAAAATAACAACGGAAAATTACAGAACTACGGTAAAATATCGATGGAAAAATTACTCAGAGTGAAGAGGAAAAACAACGGAAGATTACAGAGTTACAAAATACAATGGAAAATTACTGAACTACGGAAAAGTACTGAAACATGAATTAAACAGAGATAAGACCAGAATTATAATAATTTAAGGAAAAAACTTAGTTTAGAAAAAGATAAATGACAATCAGAAAGAGTAATGGCCAGTTGCACAAAGAATCTAATTAATTTAACGACCGTTAAATGATGTCATCTAACGGATCAATGTCACTGTCACATTAAGTCATTGGATTTCTTGTTCAACTGGTCGAAATGGAGTTATAGGATGAGACATGAGATGAAATTTGAGAAGATGATGAATAAGATCTAATACAAGTGGAGGAAGGAAGAAAAACTTATATACGTCTTTTTTGTTTGCGCTTAATTAGATATCTTCGAAACATCTCAAGTGCTTGTTTGTTTGTTTGTTTGTTTGTCTCCTCACCTGAGATATTGTATTCTTCAACTGTATTTTCAATAAATGGTTAAATTGGTGGATGTGGTAAAATTCTACAGACAACACATGTCAAATACTTTAGGAATTATGATAGATAGTAGACTCAGTTGACTCAACAAGTAATCAAGCTGAAAAAGGAACTTACCTCTTCCCTGTAGAAAGCTTTTATTTTTATCCGTGACATGTGTCCTGGCATGTACTGCGCTCACTCTATTATGCTTTGCTGAAAGCAGATTGCAATATGGCATTTCAGTTTGGGGAGGAGCTTCTATTTTTCAAATATAAAACCACCATCATAGCACAAAA